>OVAN01002495.1:0-33201 GCA_900406275.1 Anastatica hierochuntica
CAATTGCCATTGGAATGCGAGCATTGATCGACCTCATCACCCTCGCATCAAACTGGATAAACCACTTCCTCCGAGTTCGGGGAAATGGGAATCGGGTTCCAATGGCCTTGGATCCTCACTTCGATTGAGGGGACCAAAGACTCGACATTCGCACGCCTATCCTTCCGGGCTTCCACCTTCCTCATTTCGGTCCCGTAAGAATAGCCCAGTTGCGTGGTTGGAGAGAAAGGCACCAACTGAACCGCGAACTATCGTGAACGCTCCTCAGCGATCAATGCATCTTCACGCTTCCCATCTCTAAATGCACGGCGAATCCGCGACGCGTGATGTTGTGACCATTCTTCTTCACGGAAAGGAGTTGTTGCAATATATGCCTTTAGGCGAGCGTTCTCCTCCGCGAGTTCCTCCTCCCTGAGCTCGGCAACCCTCGCTTCCGAAATCTTGGCGTTTAGGGCCTCATCCATTTTGCGAAGTCCCTACAAAAAACCTCGGAAAGGTCAAAGCACACGAACAAACAAAACCACTTCAAGGGATAGCGAAACTGACCTCCACGCCCTGATGCAAGGCTTCCTCATAGTACGTCGATCCCATGACTCCCCCTTCAGCCGCGGTCCGGAAGCACGATGCGTCAAACTTGGGGAAGTCGTCGAAATTGGGCATTCCCCCGAAGGACGACAACAGATTTCGACTCGTGCCAGCTCCGTCCCCACCAAAAAAGTCATTAGGCAATTCTCGCTCATCTCCGGCAACTCTCTCCTCGTCGTTGGGCATTCTGGCGCTCCTCGAGGACCTTCTCCTCTCTCCGGATCCACCGTTGGATGTCTCAACGCTCCTTTGGGACATTCTCCTCTCTCTGGATCCACCGCTGGATGTTTCAATGCTCCTTGGGGATCTTCTTCTCTCTTCGGACCCATTGTTGGACGTTCCAACGCTCCCTCGGGATCTTCTCCTCTCCCTAGCAGGAGGCATCTCGCATACGGGAGAGTCGACTGCGTCCCGTTCCAACTCCTCTACAGCGCGAGTGTGAGCTCGAGCCTTATAATGCTCAACAACATTACGGACCCATTGTGGAGAAAAATAACCCCATTGGGACGGAACGCATCGTAGGAAATTCCTAACTTCGGTCAAATCGTCCGGTTTCGAGAAATGGGCGTTGGCAACTGCAAAACGAGAGGGCAACAAGATATCGACCGAACACAGAATAGAAAATCATAATGACCAAGAGCGATACCGAGGGAACCCAAGTCACATCTGAAGTCGGAAACAAACTCGCCCTCTGCAGACGAGCTGTCAAGACGAACGAAGAAAAATTGGTCTTCCCAGCGTGGAAGTTGGACGTCTTCGCCGTGATTACCTTCATATCGAGCTTCGCTTGAAGGGTGTACCATAACGGAAACCCCGTTTCCGCCGCAGACAGCATGCCTAGAAGGTAATTCGCGTACAATGCCATCCCGCGTTCGTAGCCCAAGACTAAGAGGCCGACGAGGTATTGAAGACCACCGGGGTGAAGCTGGCTAAACGAGATACCGAGGTGCTCAACGAACTTTACTATAGCCCCCAGGATGGGAAACCATAATCAGCAGTGCATCAGGTATGCTTCATAGCACGTAGAAAAGCCGTCAGGCGGAGAATCTTCTCTTTCTCCTTGCTTCGGCACCCTGAACTCAACGTCCGCCGGGACTTGGTAAAAACGCTGAATCGAGTCGAGAAATTCCACGCAAAAATTGCTCAACCCGTGAGCCTTCTTCTTAAGGCGAGGTCTCGTTAGAACCCACGAATCCGCCGACGGAGCTTTTGCTCGACGCGCCGCTTCCCAGAAGCTTTGAATTTCGTCAACATTGGTCGAGTACCGCAAGAATTCCACCTCCAGCGTTGAATCACTTTCCGAAAGCTTTACACTTCCGGGGGAGAAGGGCAACGGTAAAACGTTCGCAGAAACTCGGACCATTGGAGTAATGAAGAGGAGATGGAGAAGATGAGAAATTTTCAACCTTGTGAAGTTTTCTTTGAATGAGCAAGTGAAGATCATGAAAACTAACTTCACCTACTTATNCTTGTACTTTTTAGCCATCGATTTCACCTAACTTCCTGAACAAACTTTCAAGTTCGCAAGAACAACGGTTCTCGCAAACTAGGGGGCTAACTGTTGGGGTCAAAAACGGTCACGACAAAATCAACGCCTAAAAAGGACTACGGAGACGTTGATTCCTCCTACGGAAACAAGAATCGCAAGGATGTCCTCAAGCATCGAGAGTCTTATCATCCTGGCCGTCTCTTCTCGAACAAGCTTCAAGACTACGAGTATAGTCAATCGTGACCGATCTCACACTAAGTATGTCCGTCCGCAAACAACTAAAGCACCTGAATACTAAAGTTAACGTCCACGGTCTACAGATAACTCTCGGATGACCACACGATACGAACTTCGGAACGATACGAAACCTTCGTGGTTATCGGAAAACCGCATCGTTTCATAAGAACATCTGAGCACCAATTGACGTCTATGACTGGAGCACGATCTTGGCACCAATTGGCGCCAAGACAGAAGGGTTTTCTTGACGTTAATTGGCGCCAAGACCGGAGCATGGTCTTGGCGCCAAGACCAACGCACAGTCCTGACGTCCTATCCAATCATCATCTCCTTTGAATCGTCATTTGATCATCTCTTATTTTGTCTCGATTGGAATTCCCGTCAAACCGTCGTAATGACAATCGTGAGGATTCATCTTTTCCGTAGGATTTCGAATCGATCATATAAAACGATGACGGTTAACTTGAGCACCGGAAGAGTCTAAATTGTACGATCGATCTTGTCATTCCACGAAACTATGGTTGCGAAGCCATACGAAGAATGACTTCTCCGAAAGGAATCGTAAAAGTCATTTAGCCGCGAAACGGCCCGAAAGGGTCCAAACCGCAATGATAAGTCCGCTTAAGATTCTGGACGAGAATCGGCCCATTTGCAATGACGGTTTAATTAGGGTTTTCGTGATTAAAGTCAAAGTCGAAAGGATAAGGAAAGATCTCGAAAAAGGATATATGCGAATTAAGGAAAAGGAATATTTCCACAAAGGGATAAGCACGAATCGAGGACGGAAAAGGAAATGAGTCAAGCCCACAAAGATCTATATAAAGGGTGCAAGGGATGATGGCGTAGGAAGGACTTCTCGTCATTGCAAAACACTTAGAAAAAACTAGGGTTTCTTATCTCTGTATTCGTTAGCGAGCTGCGTCTCAACTAGGTAACGAGTCTACGCTGTAGTTCTAGAGATTCTTCGCCAGCAGATCTTGCGGCCACGACTTAAATACCGGTTGCGCACGCTCATACCACGAATTCGAATAAGATCCCTCTTTACTTTCTTCGTTTACTTTCATATTGTTCTTCGCTTACGTTTTACTTATCCGAATCCTGTTACTTTATCATTGTTATATGCATCTCGCTTCACAATCTGTCTCGTATGGATTCAATCCTGTCACATCGTCGTTTCGTAGTTTGAATCTTATTTACTTCAACATCGCAGTCTGTTTTCGTATCTAATTTACTCACGATTTCTATCTTATTGTGCTCGCAGTTTAGTTTCGTAATCTTAACCTAATTTCTCGTATTCATCGACTGATCTCGTCGCTTTTTGGCCACAGAGAATCCGTTAACCACATAAAATTGACAGTGTGAATTTCGGTTCCCACAACATTTGTTGCCTAGAGCTGAGGGAGTTGATTATTGCCAGGCCAATGAGCTCAACTTGGGAGCATTGCTAGCAGAGATGTTTGCCTATTACAAAGCTACCATGGTTGATGTACGGATATCACTTGCCTTTAGAGGAATGATCACACAAATTATGTGCTGCAAGAAGGTCTATTTAGGAGTAGAGAAGGCACCAGGTCATGATACCAGGTTCTCGCTCTACAATCTTGCCATTAGCAAGCATCTAGTTAACAAAAAATTTCTCACTGGACCCATACACGGAGATTTCAGTCGTTATACCCCTCATGTCTACAACTTTCAAAGCCACCAACATGTTTCTCTCTTTTGTATCCTACCACGTCCTGATTTGACTGATCTTGAGAGTCATGCACCTGTCGGGTTTTCATCTCTTGCTCGCGATCTATGCCCATGCCCATAGACGTTCACGAAGGCCAAGGGTACTGGTTCTTTCTCTTCTAGACCTGTTGATGTTAATGCAGGTGATGATGTTGTAGAGGAGCCTACAGGTTATCCTTAGGAGAAGGGTATTTTCCCTGGTGACTTTACTCCACACGAGCTAGCTCCACCACCTCTTCTCACCTATTGTGAGCCAAAATTTCGCGCTTGGACCATTGATAGCTATCAGAAGACCAACAACCTCGTCATGAGGCTCTTGAAGGCCATGAAGAAGACGGCGACTAGTCGATGCAGTTCTTCTGCTCGTACGGTTGTCGCAATGCCTGCTGCTGCTGCTTCTGCCACCAGTGGAGATGATTGATGCTTAGGCTGCTCGGTCAATGGTGGAGATGCGTAAGAAGGCGCGTCATGACGGTGCTACACCGCCTACTTGATTATATCTCAGACACACCGATTTTTCTCTTCTTTTCTTTTTCTTTTTACATTTATTTTATTTTTATCTTTTGGACTTACTCATTCTTCAGATTTATTTTTCCACTGAGACAGTGTCAACTAAGTCTGGGAGAGGTTACTTATGTATTTTTTATTTTATTTTGGTGTATTTTATGAGTCTTTGTGTGTTAAAAAACGTGTTCTAGGATTATTTATGCTTGATGATGACTTTAGATTATTATTTCGCGCATGTGTCTTATTATCTTATGATCGTTTCAGTAGAACTATTAGCGCATGCAAACCGGAGAACCTCATTATCCAAATTGGCGAAAAAAACCTCACTGTCCAAACTTCCCACCAGAAAACAATGAGAATCAAGATCTTAACTTTATTGTGGTTGGTTCTGTTTTATAGAACTATTAAGGAATTTAATTTCTCTTTGTTAGGTTTCGATATCACGAAACGAAGATACCATTCACGATTATAATCCCCATTTTAGACTACTCTTTTCGGTAATCCTGAATGGCCAGACTCATTATTAGTGTGGTACCACTCCCTTTACCCTATCTCCTTGATTTTCCATGCATCTCTCATACGATCTTTCATGCACACATGTGTAAAAAAATGGAGAGAGTATGATACACATTATTTTCTTGATTACTTCGGTAGGACTGGAACTTCTAGGTGATTTAGACACGGTCCTATGTGTCTAGGGGAAGATGGAAGCATGATTGATGGTTCGAATGCATTTCTTTGTACTGTATGGGCATTGTTTGATTGAGACTTACTGTTGTATTGTCGTTCCTCCTAGATTTTGCACGAAAAAACGAAATTTCTACTCTATTTAAAATTATCCAGGAAATGGAACAACATTTTTAATTAATAAGAAGTTTTTGTTTGCCAAGAAGAATTCATTGGTTTGAAAATTTATTAGATATGGTGATGTTATGTTTGGATAGTTAAGGGATCATGGTTTTCAATATACTCTCTCTCTCCAGCGATTTTGCATAATGTCTTCCATTCAACGTTGTTAGACCCCTAAACACTTTAGCCCCATCGATACATAATGTCATTTCCATTTCCTAGCCCGTTTTCCTGATGGAGATTACCTAATTAAGAGCTCACACCTTTATCTAAATAAATGTAGAGGATCAATCACTTGATCTTGAGTCTTGCATTATCAAAGTTTAGAGTATTGATGGGCTTGGGAGGCTGTGCAGGGGACCCATCGGAGAATGTTCTAGTTGTCTATACTTTATATGATTAGCGAATGTGAGCGCATAGTATGGTCTTCTAAAAGTGTGAGAATCCCTGATTTCAAATTTCTTATCATTCGACTTAATCTTCGTCTCCTTTACTTGAGGACAAGCAAAGATTCAAGTCTGAGGGATTTGATGTATTGTGTTTTTACAGGTTTTTATTCGTGTTTTTAGTCAAGAAAAGTTATTTTTCAAAGTATTATGTGTCCTTTTTGGGTCTTTGTTCTTCATTGTGTTTTTTACAGGTTGTAGGTTCAAAATGAGGAGAAGAACACGATATGACAGATTTATGAGATAAAGATCATTCTGGACAAATGTCGTAGAGAAGAAGGATCACGAAGTGAATTTTCTTGACAGGATGACCTGGATCAGTCGATCCATGCTCCTTGTAATGGTCGATCCATGCTCCTTAGATCGATCGATCCAAGGCATGTCGCGAAAATCTTATTTTTAAATTAGTTTCTGAACCAAAGAAAACCCAAAATTTGAACCGGGATACTTGTAAATATAACTTAAACTTGTGATTCTGTTTTCATTTTGTTGTTTTGGGAGTTCTAAGCATAATTGGGCAGATTTGTAACCTAAGAGAGAAGATCTACTTCTGTACTTCAAATCTGAGGAGATTTATGAACCCTTTCTTTATCTTTTATTCAATAATGAACTTGTCTTTCTTTGATTTGCTTTGTGATTGTTTCATCGCCATGTGTGAGTAGTTCTATTGTTGGGTTTAGGGTTCTCACATAGTGATTGCATGAACTGTTTATCAATTGATCTTTATCTAGGATTGAACTTAATTTTGAAATGAACCTGATCACTTAGTTTCTGAACTTAGGTTGTTTAACGCACCGAAAGTGTTTGATTAAATGCCTTAATGAATCTTAAATGAGCAAATTATCTTATACCAATAGAAGTTGATGTTAAAGTGATTTGTGAACATATGAAACTTGTTTAGAATGCATATTTAGAATCTGAAATTCAACGGAAGTTAATCTCTAGGACTCTACAACAAAAAGAATTAACGTTACGGAAGTAGGTTAGTTCTAGCTTAGTGATTTAAGTTCAAGACGGTTCTAAACTAGTTCCCTGATTAATAATTCGATTCAACAGTGAAGTGTATCTCTGAGAATACCTTGTGCCCAACTCTTCTCTTAATTGTTTTATAACGCCATCGTATTTACTGCTTTCTGCTTGCTAGTTTCGATTTCTACATCCTTTACAAACTCTTCACTAGTAAAAAAAACTGCTATAGTCACGGCAGATTTCGTGACAAAATTGTGACTATAGGATCGTGACTTTTTTTTTCGTGGCTAATCGTGGCTATATGAATGATTTTGCCACGATTTTAGCCACGAAAAAAAAGTAACGATCATATAGCCACGTTTTTTTCGTGACAAAAACGTGACTATACCACTTATTTCTACTAGTGATTCGTTGTTAACTCGTGTGTGATTCATAGTTTTTCGTGTGATCTTTGGTCTCTTTGGATTCAATCTTGAACTACTACAACTTGCTTAACTGTACTCTTGTAGTGATTTCTTGGGTGAAAACCTGAGCTATCAATCATCTCCGAGCGTATTGTGGCACGACAAAGGAGTCAATATGTTTTCCCAACAGAGGAATTCATGGTATCTATTTTAAATAGAGGACCATGGGCCTTTATTGACTGTATGATGGTTCTCCAAAGATGAACTCGGGGAGTAGATGACAACGTGATGAAGTTTGTACCAATTTTGGTGCAAATCCAAGGGACTTCGTTTCAGTATCTACGCCAAACATCATTGACAATATTGCGAGTAAATTGGGACAAGTCTTGCACGGTTTAATCCGGAGGTACTAGGGGCAGTTGAATTTGTTTGAGTCAAAATCATTTGGAATGTTGGCAATCCTCTTCGCGTCCCAAAGAACTATTAGTTCCAGGCGGAAATCAACACTCTCATAAAGTTTAAGTACGAGAAACTTGGAGGATTTTGCCAATCTGCGGAATGCTCACACATGACAATGGTGATTGTATTCAAGCAAGAATCCACAACAATGAGCCCGATGACGGTGATGATGCATACATGAACGATAATGTTCAACATCTAGGAGATCCTAACTTTGATGGTGGGATGGAGGTACAAGAACCTGATCAAGGAATGGGAAGTGATGATGTTGCTATGAATCAAGCAGGCACTCAAAGCTACAATAGAGCTAATGAGGGAGCAATGGACAAAATCCATGTTCCTTAAAACTGGAGGTATTCTTCTTTTGATCTTTTGGACGCTATTGTTGTTCCATACTTGAGAGCGGCATGATCTACACTGGAGATAAAGCATGTTAGGGGTGCACATGAGGATGTGACAATACGGGACAGAGCAACATGTAAGAGAAAGCTCCTTGAGTGCATAACTCAAGAAACAGACGCAAATCAAAAGGGTGTATTGCACCATGAATCATGGTATGAGTCTCTATCTTCAATTTGTTGGTGGAGGTATGAATGCCTCCCAATCTCTAAAGTTGTTTGAGGATAAAGCTATTGACCCAATTTTACTACCTGAAGCAAAAGTGAATGGGTTACAGAGGATACATGTGACCTATCAGAATGCGGAAGAAGGCTCTTCTTCATCGAATGACCAAAATAGAAGCGCGGTGGTTCCAAATCCACCAATGTCCAAATGAGAGTCCTTGTTTTTAATTGTAGAGGCTTGAGACAATGCCTCACAGTTCAATACGTAAAGGAGATGCTTCGTGTGTATCTTCCGGACCTGTTGTTCCTAATAGAGACGATGCAAAAGGATTATTATGTTCGTCACTTATGTGTGTTGCTAGGTTATGAAGAATTGTGTATTGTATCTCCCCAAGGTCATAGTGGTGGTCTTTTTGTCTCTTGGAAGAAAGACATTTTTGTTAGTTGTATTTCCAAGATGGTAGACTTGTAGATCTATATAACAATTAGGAAATCTTTTCGTTCTCGTTGTCTTGTGACTATGGAAATCCAAATGCATCATTACAACATTATCCATGGGAAAATCTTCAAAAAATAGTTATTACTAGAAATGGACTATCGATGATGTGTAGTTATTTTATTGAGATAATGAACCAAAAGGAAAAGAAGGGTGGTCAGATAAGAACTTATCAAAGTTTTGTTGATTTTAACCGAATGCTTCAAGTGTGTGTAATGGCTGATTTGAAACACATTGGTAATCCTTTCACATGGGTTAGTAAAAGAGGCCAGCAAGTTTTAGAATGTTTTTTGGATCGTACTATGGTTACCTCAACTTGGCTTATGCAATATCCTGTGTCTGAGACATAATTTCTTCCACTTGTGGAATCCGACCCTGGACCGTTAATCATAACAATTGTTTATGATCCTTTATATTGACGGGGACAATTTTGCTACGATAAAAGATTGTTTCAACATGAAGAATTCCCCGATACTGTTCGAGAATAATGGGAAGGTTATTCTCCTAATATGTGTGTCCAACAAAAGCTTAAAACTTGTCGAAGAACCATATCTTCTCGGAAGCGTCAACATAAGAAAAATTCAGTAGATAGTTTAAATATGGCAAGACAGAGATTGGAAGAAGAAGAAACCGTGGCTAAACCATGGCTTGTCTTTGCATATCAAGAAGAAGAAATATTTAGGAAAACTAAAAGTCGCAACAATTGGCTATAATTAGGGGACCGTAACACCAAATATATCCATGGAGTTACAAGGGCTAGTAGACGCACGAATATTATTAATAAAATCACCTATTTTGTTTGAGTTTCACATAAGAAAGATGAAGCTATAGGCAAAGTGGCTGAACATTATTTTCAGAAGCTTTTTACGACCTCAACGCCTAATGATCTTCAAGATATATTCCTAAACAAAAAGGCTATGTAACTTCTTAGATGAATGAGTTACTTACTCGTCAAGTCACTGAGAAAGAGATTAAAGAAGTTGTCTTCCTGATAGGTGCGGATAAAGCGTCAGGCTTTGATGGGTATTTGATAACACTATTGTTTTACTATTTTTATTTGCACTTTTACTTATTTATTTGCAGACTTTTAAAGATTTTTCGACTTTTAGAAGTAGTTTTCTCGTACTTGTGATTTTAAGGACTAAACAAGTTAAACCATCAAAAAGAATGAAAGCATGCTGATTGGACCTAATTCATACGATCAAGCATGTTTCCGAGTCGAATCAAGAAGATGAAAGCTCGATTGCTCGAGATTCGAATATTATCAATCTCGACAAATTCTCAATGTCAGAAATATTGCCTTAAAAGGAGGCTTTGCCTTCATTTGATTAAGCGGAAATTTAGAAGGAAGATTGCGCTATGTGTTAGCTTTTAAATGCAAGTGGTTTAAAGCGATTCAGAGTTGGAACCGAGAAGTTATATGCATTTAAGTGAAAATATGTCTGCATGTCTCGAAAATGAAGCAAGTGGAGCATCAAGGTCAATTCCCATCGGGTGCCTTGATTTTTTTACACCGGTTTGGAGTCTAATTTTGTAAAAGACCAGTGGGAATGAAATTTCAAGGCCTGAGACATATTTTACTTCATATATTTTGGTTCGCTTAACCGAGTTCGATTCCGTCAAGACCGACATAACCAAGAATGACCTATAAAAGACCTAGCATTATAAATACTTATTTTTAGCCTTTAAGGAGAGAGAGACACATTTTTAGCAGATCACAAGCATTTTAAGTTTTTCTTTGTTCTTCTTCTATAGAGACTTTGTGGAGAGATTGGATCTGTACTTCCATATATAGAAGATTTCTAAACTCCACTCATAATTTATGATGAATTCATTGATTAATTGTTGCTATTTTTTTGTGCTCCATGTCTAAGTAATCCACGTGTTAGGTTATAGGATTTTTTAAAGAGATCATATTATCTTAGATTGTCAAGTGTTTGTTTAGGGATTCATTTTGTCTTTGTCTCGGTTGATTATACTGCATGATTACATTACCATGCATTTAGTATTCTGATAATAGGTAGATTTACATTCCAAAAGCTTGATAAATCACTTGAAATTAATCGTTGACAAGCTGAGTTGCAAGGAGACTTCGAAAGTAGAGTGCCTTGGCTCATTGAACCTATCAACAAATGTATCCATATAATACATGTTTAACTTCTGCAAGTACCATGCGAAAGTTGAGACCCTTGGTTGATTAGGCATAGAATCTCAAACCTTGAAAGTGGAGAGAATTTATATAAGTGTTTTCAGGTTCTAGACGTTGCTTAAATTCCAATCCCTAGACATTAAAGTTTCTTTGATGCATGATTCTATGCGAATTTCATGAATGCCTAACGTTTTTCCCCATTGATTTACAACCTTTTTACTTTCCTTTTGTTTATGTCTTTTCATTATTTCGCTCACCAAAACTATTTTATTTTCTGTATTAGCTTAAATCATTTACAAAATTCGTAATGTACGATCTAAGTCCTCATGGAATCAATATTTGAAGTACGACAACTACGTTGTGCACTTGCAGCTCTAGTGTCGTGTTTTAAGTTAAAATTGGCACCGAATAAAGCTTTCTGGCGCCATTGCTGGGAAATACGAGTTTTTACTTTGATTTTCAGTTTTTATGTCTTTTTCGTTTTTCTCTTCAGGTTTTATGCAAATGTGATCTTCTTTGGACGACCAATCTACAGCTAATCCTCCCATTGACATCATTGAACGTGCATTAAAGAGACAAAAAAGAGAAATATTAGCTTCTATGGAGAATTCGAACCAGAATCCTCCCCACGGACAACCGCATCTTGTGGACAATGCGACAATTCTCGCTAAACAAGGAGATGTAGTTTCTGGCCATGGACTTGTCGTCTCCCCTGCTACTGCTCCACACCTCTAAGCCAAAATTTGTGCCGCTTCAGGACTTTAAGAAGTCCAAGAGAACCCACAAGGACGTCTTGGTGCTACCTCTATTCTGCAAAACAACCCTTGAAAGAGGAGATGCACCTGTTCGAGTGGATAATCAACAACAAATTCAAGCTGGGAATTTTGTGGGAATGCAACATCTCCCAAAACTGTTTCAAACCTTACTTAACCAAGGTTTGCCTCAAAATTAGCCTCCTCAAGGTAAAGTGCAACAGAATCAGCCTCGTCATCCTCATACGATCGAAGACTTCGATTCTTCTGATGCTTTCTTCTTGGACATGAATCCAATTCGTCTTCCTTAGCCTCAAATGAATGATTTTGAGATTAAACCTTAGATCATAGCCTTGGTGAAGCAAAACCAATTCCATTGACTGCTCACCGAGCACCTTCTTGACCATATCAACACATTTGAGGAAATATGTAGCACTATGCACACAAATGGAGTTCCACTGGATTACTTCAAGTGCAAGCTCTTTACATTCTCATTAAATAATAAAGCTCATAGATGGATGAAATCGTTGCCACCTCAGTCCATTACTACTTGGGAGGAGTACAAATGAGCCTTCCTGAACCAATTCTACAATAAGAAGAGATGGAGCTTTACTCGGAGCAAAATATAATGTTTTTCAACAAGGACATGTTGAATCCTTTTATGAGGTATTGGAAAGATTCAAGGAGTACACGAGAGACTTCCCGAACCATGGTTTCTTTGAAAGAAACCTATGGAATATTTTCTACAATGGTATCGACCATAAGTTCAAGCTTTCTCTAGACACGACCATCAATGGGAGTTTTATTACTAAATCCATGCCCAAAGCCAAGTTTTTGATCGAGAACCTTGCTGCTAGTGACGCCAATAGGGATCCAACTTATGATAGGAATGCGTGAGAATCGAATCCTTCCACAGAAGCTGCACAAATTTCATAACTGAAGACGATGATCTCTCAACTTGTCAGAGACCGTGGAGGAGTTCATGCATTTGAGACCAGTGAAGATGTGAATGGAGCTCCAAATATGGAGTATTTAGAAGATAAAAAAGAGTAGAATTAGGAAAAAGTGAACTACTTTGGTGGAAATTTTGAAAACAAGGGATACAATCAAGGATACTGATACAATTCAAATATGTACTACTGGAATACTAATGTTGAGTACCTTCAAGATCAGTTCTATCCTCCTAAAAATTCCCCACAAAGAGCTTCCTATCAGCCTAAGCAACAACCTTTCAACAAAAGAATGTAACAAGTTAAGAAACCGTTCATTTATCCTCAAGCTACTGCGTTTAATCAACAGGAAAGCAAGTTTAAGAATATGCTGAAGCAAATCTCTCAAGGGATGAAGCAAACCCACAAAGAGGTCAATGAGAGGCTGGAAAATTTATACAATGATCTTACGAAAAATTATGAAGCCATTGCCACTCTTGTCCACTAGTTTGAAGTTTAAATCGCTCAAACAAGCAAAATTGTCGAGAAACAAGAAAACCCGGTGAAATCCTTTTGCAAGGTCGCCAACTTAAAAGAAATTAAGAAGGTCGTGTCTACTGCTAATACAACTTTTCAAGACATTAATTGTCAATTAAAATCACATCTGGAGCGTTTGCCAAACGAATCCAATAGAGCTTACAAGAAGAGACTCAAAGTGGTTCCCTTAGAGAAGATCGAATGTCCAGAAAAGTTCACCATTCGTTGCTCAATAAATAAAGTGAAGATTGATGACTATTTATGTGATATTGTAGCTAATACTAATGTCGTGTCACTGAAAATGGCTTACAACTTAGGGCTTTCCAATTTTCGACCATCTCGAATCTCTATCGAGTATGCTGATATGTCCACTTCTACTCTGCATGGATTTTTTCCTGATGTGATGCTTGCGGTAGGAGAGATTCTCATTCCCACTGACTTTTAAGTTTTCTACTAAAGGAGTGAAGAATAATCCACAGATACTTTGCTCCTAATTCTTAGCTACTGTTGAAGAAATCATCGATTTCCCCAATAAAAGGATTTCCTTATCAAGGGTGAATAAGTATGTTTTCTACCCTACTGTGAGATTCATTTCCAGCAAAAATGATGTTGTATTGGAGGAAAAGAGGGTTATTATAGAACCTGGAGATATCCACAAGAAGAAAAAAGTCTCAAAGAAGGAAGCTCCTCCCATAAAAACATTGATTTCTACAAAATCGGCGAAAACGGGTAAAATGAGAGACATTTGTGCTATCAAGGTAAAAACTAACCCACTCAGGGATGTGGATGAAGAAGAGGATGAGAAATACAAGTTGAAAACGTCCTTTGCTAAAGTCAAGAAATCCCCATTGGTTTTGACATTAAGAATGAAGAAATCGCCAAAAAGAAGCTCGAGAATTCTCTTAAGCTATTTCCAAAAGGCGATAGCGATCTATGTAGCAACTATAGGCACTCTTGATGATCTCAAACCACTCTCCATGCCACCAATTCCAGAGACTCAAGAAGCTAAAGCAATCACACTTCCTTTAGTGGAAATCGATCACGTCTAAAAAGTGAAAGCGGTCGAGTTTAAGACTCAAAATAAGCGCTTTGTGAGAGGCAACCCACATAGTTTTTAATTTGTTTTTTTAATTTCTATAACTTATTTAGATTTATAATATTTAATTTTAAATTTTTTCATGATTTAAAAAAAAATAACAAAAACACAAAAAAAAATTGGATTCAAAGAGAACGACAAAGATACTTGAAAGTTTTTTCCACATGGTGACAACTGATTTTACTCCATTTTGTGCCAAAAAGGAGGCCCCGACATGTGGGAAGGTCTACATGCCTCAAACTCAGCTTTTCAATTTTGGCGAGAAAGCGGATCAAATGCATTTCCATACACTTATTTAAGACTAGAGAATGATGCTAAGACCTGCCAATCAATTCAAAGCTTCAAATAAAAAATACTCAGAAAAAGTAATGATATCATGAACAACTGAGTAGAAACATTTAAGAAATGTCACCACTTGATTATAATGGAGCATCATGATAAATCGATCGTATATCTTGGCCAGCCCATAAAAGTACCAAAAGAGGTAAAACAAAACCTCAAACTTCCTTTTTATTAACATATGCTATATGATAGGTGAGAAATTGGCCTTGGAACGATAAAAATAAAAATTAGCTCAGAGGATCAAGATTCATAACTAATGGAGGCATGGTGATTTCATGTAGCCACCAAGCTAATCAACTCAAACCATCTAAGATGCCCGAGCAAAGTGACCTTTTTAAACAAAATAGCCCGGTTAGAATTTTGATTTTTCAAATTTTAAGTTTGGGCTAACATTACGTTCTTTGATGGCTAGCCAATGAACTTGGCTAAGCCAAGAGTGTCATTTAGATGAGAATCAAGTTGGTGGAATGGAAATTCACAAAATATCTGCATTCAAGATCAACCTCGAACGAGGTTTTAGACATGTCAAAAGAAGTTTCAAGAATTCAAGAACTTCTAAATGACCGTGTTTTAAAATCTCTCGCCAAAATCACCGTAAAAAATGTTTAAGAACATTTTGTACCATAAATGGCTTCCCAAAACATTTTCGGTCGTTTGGAAATCAAAACGATCATTCGGATTGCGAAACAACCGAGTAAAATCACGAAAAGGCCTAGAAATGCTCCCCCCCCCCCCCCCCCCCCNGTGCCACTAGGGCCATTGCGGCCGGTGAGAAGACTCCCCTGCCTCGACCATGTGCCAAACTTGGAGCTACCCACCGGTTGACGGAGTTACCAGCTCTGGTTCGTGACAAATTCGGCCATACGGCCGATGGAAAGCCTCTCGTCCATCTTCGTCTGTGCTTCACTTCCACCGGTCCACGCCTCATCCATCACCAGTTCTCGCCATAGGAAGCATCGTGGTCAGTGCAACCAGGTAAGTGCCCCATATTGACTTCTCCTAAACCGGTTTTAACCAAAACCAAACTGCTTTTTCCAAAATTCTAAATCAATCTCGAAAAATAGGAAGGAAAAACAAGTATTTGGATTTAGTTATAGTAAATTTAGATATAAAACTCTTAAAATCTCATTTCTTTCCCTTATAAATTTTTATAACCCTCAAGAACAAAATTTTCAATACATTTGGGCTACAACCCTACATATGCTTAGATGCCACACTTGAATGCTGATGTGAGCAGCCATACATTAGAGGATTCACACTCATCAAAATTTTGAGTGTTCTACCAGGTGTCATTGTTCGAGTCTTTATCTTTTTTTCATTTTAATTTTATTTTTCTTTTTATTAAGTCTATCATCCATAATGTCGATTGTTTTTGCATCGAGACGGTGTAAGGTAAGTCGGGAGGATTTATCCATTACTAACGTCTTTTTCTTTTATCATATGTAATTTTTATTTTTATTGAGTCATTTTGATGTTTTATTGAGAAAAAACATCTTGGAAACTATATCTAATGTTGTTGGAATATTTTTTTGTGCTAACTTTCGTGTTGCTTCTATAGTAGTTATTGACTGCATATTTTAATGAACGAAAAAATTTTAGAAGGTCAATCTACCAAAACAAACATATCTCACTAGGATTCATATTTTTTTTATGCTGGTTCCACCTTTTGAACTTAATATCTCATCATGGGGCTTGTTATATTTTGATAGACTCTGCTTTTAGGCTTGACACTTGATGTGTACATAATTTCATGCATATTTAGATGCATTTTAACTTAGTTTCATCTAGTTTTAGATCATATATATTGCATTTTAGCATTAGAATTCATATAGATTATGTCTAGAGTCTAGTTTTAGAGTTAGTTGCATATGCATACATATTCTTGCATTTGTAGGTTCTACTTTTGGAGTGGCTTAATCGAGGTTGTGGGGATGGATTTAAGGTGGATATGGAGCTAATAAATCATGGAAATCAAGTACTAAATGCATTTGGAATGGATGGAGGCAATGAAGCTAACAAAGGACCAAAGAAGAAGCCTCAAACTGCAAATGCATGTGGTTGTCGACCAGCATGGACGATAGTGGCATGCATGGGATCGATAACCACATGCACTTGCAGACTTACAGCCAAATGCGCATGCACAGGGTCAATAGTGGCATGCATAGATGGGATAAATTGCTTTTAGAGCAACTTCTCCTCCTTCCTTTAGTATAAATAGCCTCCCATTTGTTCCAAGAACATACCTATGATCTTTTTTACAACTTTTCTTGTTCTTTATCATACTTATCAAGATCTAAAGACTTGTAATAAATATTTTGGTTTCTTTTATTTAGATTTGTGTTTCTCTTCTTCATCTATTTCTTTTAGATCTACATCTAAGAGCATAGAAGCTAAAAGACCAAACCTTTGTCTTTGGATTTCTATGACACTTAGAGAGTAAATCCCTTAAGGATCTTGAGATGTAGTAGGCTAGAGTTAGATCTAGGTTGTGATGGATGATTTGGCTAGATTTTGGCATAGATTCCTAACTAGGTTTTGTTTAGTTCTTCAAAATCCATGACTTGCTCATTGATGCATGGAAAGTGTTCGATGAAATGCTTGAGTGAACATAACCTATGTCTTTCACTTGGACCCATGAGAGTGGATTTTACCTAGGTGCTAGATGGCTAGAAGGGCTTGTAGAACATTATCACTTACATGTTTAGATAAGCAACAAGTGAGAGTTGAGCCTTGTAATGTGTATGGGTGAATAAATCTTCGCCATGAGAGTGGGTAGATCGATTAAGGGGGGGATCCTTAACCTCGAAATAGCTTCAATCCTCTAATAAAGCCTTATAATTTCTATCATAAGTCTAGATCAAGCCTGAACCAATTGCTACTATCTCAAGATTCTATCTTTATCATAGTTTAAGTTCAAAGCTTGTTCCTTTCTTGTCTTTTACTTATCGCTTGCTTATTTATTACCTTTATTTATACTTTTTGATTATGTATGCCTTTACATTTGATAGATTTAGTGGAGACTAGTGACAACCCCCATCTAAATCGACCCTCTTATACTAGGATTCCTAGTGCATTCTCCTTGCTTAGGTTCTTCTAGATAAGCCTTTAAATCCTTGGAAGATACCTTAAGTACTACAACTCGACCATGTTCTCTTGCGAGATTTTTGAGTAGGCTTAGGTTTTATAAATTTAAGCTTGCTCATTTTCACCTCTAATCACCTCTAAAGGGTGGGCGAAAAGTTTTGGCGATGTTTCCGTTGGATTTACACTTTAGCTAAAATCTTCAAAGAGAATTCTAGAAATCAAGGACTAGGATTTACTTTTATTGCTTATTTCACTAAAGTTTCTAACTTTCTTTGTTTATTTTCTTTGATTTGTGAAGGTACATGATAACAAGGTATAGAAGTGAACAAGATACAAGACTTCTTGACATTGATCCATCTCACATTGAAAGGCAAAATTAAGAACAAAGGAGAGTTAGAGAAAGACAAGCCCATGTATGTTGGGTATGAATCAAGAAATTGAAGAAGAGAATATTCCACCTATGGAGAATCACCCACAAGAACGAGTTCCACCTCCACCTCATGGGATGTTCGTTGGTTAAGAGAACCAAGAGCACCGTCCATTCCACCACCCTAGACAAGAACCAATGATTGGAGAATGAGATGAGACATTCACTAATGGCAAAAGAATGGGGATAAGGCCCCAACCAATACGCAACAACAACTTTGAGATCAAGTCAAGCTTGATCAACATGGTACAAAATGCTCGATTCTTTGGTCTACCATTGGAGAATCCTCTTGAGCATTTGGATAACTTCGATAGGTTGTGTGGCAGGGGTGAAGATAAATGGAGTGGCGGAAGACGTCATCAAATTGACTTTTTTCCATTCTCTTTAGGAGACAAAGCATCTCAATGGGAGAAGAGCGTTGTGACATCCTCTATCACAACGTGCGATGAATGCAAGAAGAGGTTTTTAGCAAAATTCTTCTCACCTCAAAGAACTGCGAAGATAAATGAGATCTCTACCTTAAAAAAGGAGGAATGGAGTCACTTTATGAAGCTTGGAAATGCTTCAATAGATACATAAGAAGTTGCCCTCATCACGGCATAACCAAACGCAATCTACTTCAGATCTTTCATAGAGGTATCTATGGGAAGTATCGTTTAGTTTTGAACACCGCCTCTATGGGAAACTTTGCTAGTTATCCGCCGACCAAAGAGAGAAACTTATTGAGAATTTGGCTTAAAGCGACAATTGTGATGGAGATGACTATGAAAGAACGGTTAGGAGCACGAGATCAAAGGGTGACAAGATCAAAGAGCTTAGTGACAAGGTCGATAGGCTCACTCTCCAAACAAAGAGAAGTATTCTTTTTGTTGAAACCGAATTTGAAGGAGGACAAGAGAGTGAGAATCAATAAGAAGTGAGATACATCCAAGCAGGGTACTACCAATAACACTTCAACTAAGGATACAAGCCTTACAACAACAACTTGTCTTACCGAAGCAACAGTGTGGAGAATCCACAAGATCAAGTTTATTCTCCCAAGACTAACCAACAAGGATACCAATTCCAACCGAAAAAGGCTTCTACCAAAAGCCTCAACAAGCTGGTCCAACTAAAGAGGAAGAAAATCATGCTATGCTCAAGAAGCTAGAGGATGGACAAAATGATACTAAGGTCGAGCTTAACAAGAGGTTTTTGGGAAAATGAATACCAAGATGGAAGCCATGTACCGAGGCATGAACAACAAGCATAAAGCTCTTGCTTCACATGCGAAGGTAATTGACTCTCAAATACAACAAGTGGTTGCGGACCAAAAAGGAAAGGCCGCATTTAAAGAAAATGGAGGGTCAAGCAAGGATTTTTGCAAAGCCTTCTTGGAAGAAATCGACAACCACTCTTAACCATGAGACGATATTGTTTTCACTCTTGAAGAAGAGAAAATTATTGATGATTTTGAGAATCTCTTTTTGAATCCCCTTGTTGAGGTTTTTGATTGCTTGGATGTTGAATTGGTTAGAAACCCACTCGAAAAGGAAGGTCATGCCGAATTTGATCTTGATATTGATGGAATAAGCGCTCTATTTGGAAAGTAGCTTGAGAAGGAAGACACTCCTTTGGCTAAAGGGGATGTCGATTTTGAAGAGAAGAAGAAAGAGCCTTGGATTGATGATAAGGCTACAAGAGAGGAAACAATTAAGGAAGCTAAGAAGAATTAAAGTTTTAAGGAAGAAGAAGACCTCAATGTCTCAAGGAAAGAGACGTTTGAGAAAAAGAACGAGGAAATAAGGCTTTCTAGTGACACATCTAGTGAGAGGGATATACACAGAGACGAATTCTCTATCTTGGACTATTCTTCTACCAAGTACCACTAACCTTACCCTCGGTGCTATAAGAAAGAAATCTTGGGAGTACTCTATCGGAAGATGAAGCGGGATGGCGATTTAGACATTCTCCAAGAATGATATGAGAAGGCCAAAACTGATGAAAGAACCAAGGATAAGCTTGAGAAGAAATTGACTACAATAGAGAAGGTAGGAAAGGTACTACAAGCTAATAATATCCCAATTTACATAGAAGGGGAGAAATTCTTGAAGAGGAGCAATGATGAAGGAAGATTTGTTATAACTTGTGCTCTAAAAGGCTCTCTATTTGAGGATGCATTAGCGAACACCAATGCTAGCGTGAATATGATCTCCTTAGATCCTATGTAGGAGCTTGGTTTAGAAAGTGAAGTTAAAGAAGAAGCAAATATCATACTTTTGGGAGTTGCTACAAGGAAAGGTTTAATGGAAAAATTGGAAGATAAGAAGCTAAGGGTGGAAAACACCATTGTGGAGAGCAACTTTGTTGTGATAGATAACAAATCCAATCAAGTCAAATTTACAATCATACTTGGGACTCCCTTCTTGTTGACCGCGGGAGCCATAATTGATTTCGACGTCAAGAGGTTGAATTTGAAGTATGTTGACAAAGGAGTATCCTACCCTATGCTTGACCCCGATACAGACATTGGATATTGTGGCACCATGTGCCATGGGAAGGCAAGGGAGATCCTTGAAACTAACAAGGAGAAGGTAGCTAATGAAGAGGAGATGCAAACACTTGGGTCTTCAAGCTTCAAGAGTGGCTACAATCTAAATGTCTACAAAGGAAAAGGGGTTGAGAATTTCAACAAGATCAAAAAGTGGGCAAGAAGAAAATCTCCAAGAGGACCAAACTTCGAAGAGATGGTCCTCCACTTCTCTCCCTAAAAGAGAAGAAGAATGGTCAAGTTAAAGACTTTAAACAAGCTCACTTGAGAGGCAATCTCATGAGTATCTTTTGTACGTATTACTTCTAAGCTTTAAAAGATACTCTTGAACCTTCATTCCATTTGCCGCTTCATTGTTATGATAATTTGATGGTTGATTCTCTTTTTCTTATTTGTTAAAAACCTTGAGTGTTGTTCATTGTCATTGAATTTGAGTAAATTATATTAAGTGCACACTTATCCGAATTTAGAAGAGGTCTTTGATTGTTTAATATGAGCATACTCTTGGTCATTTTTATAAGCATCTCATTGATAACATATGAATCTTTCGGTAACTTGTGGGTCTTTGAAAATGCTAGGCTTTGGTATGGTCGATTATTTTGATGAATTTTTGAAGACAATTTTCGGTCCATTTGTATGCATTTGATATAGCATTTAGATTGGATGTTTTGGTTAAATAAAGTGCTAAAAATTGAATGAGATGATTTGTTCTTGAATGTTTAAGTTCGATTTAAAGGTAAACCCTTCTTAAACCTTTACATTCGCTCGTTAAAAGTTTTAAACTCACAATTTCTACTAAATTTTGTAGGAACCAAAATGGCTTCAAGAGGACAAACTAATTTCACCTATGCAAGTTGGTACGATGAGGAGACGGCCCTTTACTTTCATCTACAAGAGAACGCTAAGATCATGAACACAACTTGGGCGGATGAGGACATATCACGGGAACTGGAAATTCATAATCAAGTCCAATACTTGATTATGAAGATGGATATAGGGAACCTTCTTTCAATGAACTATGCGACCTATCCACATCCAACGCTTCAATTCCTCTCCATTGTGGGATAGTCCATGAGAAAAATGAATATAAAAACACCATGTACCTCACGTTCAAGATCAAGGATGAGCTCTACAAGATATCTCTTGAAGAAGTTTGTGAAGTTTACGGCTTCACTCCATCAAAGAAGGATTTAAACTATGGGGATGGTTTGGAGGCAAGGATTCTATGGAGCAAGATAGCACTTGACCTTATGACGAAGATCCGGCCAAAACATCTAAGGTCCGAAACCCAATAATCCGCTATCTCCTAGAGTTTCTTGACAACACATTCTTGGCACGAGAGACTCACCAAGATTGGTGAGCAA
This sequence comes from Anastatica hierochuntica, assembly GCA_900406275.1. Taxonomy (NCBI): domain Eukaryota; kingdom Viridiplantae; phylum Streptophyta; class Magnoliopsida; order Brassicales; family Brassicaceae; genus Anastatica; species Anastatica hierochuntica. The sequence goes on from OVAN01002495.1 coordinate 21,946, forward strand.
ATTGGGGTTAAAATTGCTATTCCAAGGTGTGAATACGGTTATGAAAGGTCCAAGTGAAGATAAAATGGAGGAATATTTTGGAAATGATGTAAACAATAGATTTCTCTTCATTACCAAAGTACTCGACTACAATGAGGAGCTAAAAACTTTAATAAAACAATTGATACGCATTGGTGGCTTCCTCACACCGTTGGTTCTCCACACGGGTGTTAACCTTGGAGAATTCCAAAAGTTGAAGGGAGAAAGAAAAATGGACATGTGTCATTTGGTTAAGGAGGAATTTTTTTATGGATATCATGGCTCCATCAACATCCAAGTGATTTATTTGTTTGTTGGCGAAGAGAGACAAAGGAAGGCGTGCTACTTACCGTTACAAGAGCACACCACGACCACTAAAGATGAAAACCTCTCATTCCGACTCCCTCATCATCTCTACATCAACCGCCATGCATTACCAAGTGAGCCAAGGCTTTATAATTTCAATCCTGATGAGCTACCACCAAACCGAGAAAAAAAAATGCCTTCGATTTTGAGTACCAACAAGAAGAACCGCCCGCGGATTACCAAAGAAATGAGTATGAGTTGTACTTAGAAAGGAAGGTGAATGACCAAGAGAAGATCATAAGGAAACAAGGAAACATTCTCACAAGATTGTGGAGGAGGATGAAGAAGAACGACAAGTATAATCGCTATGCAACCTCAAGTGAGGAAGAAATGGAAGATAAGGACTCGAGTAGTCGTGAACACCAACAAATAAGTCACTCAGTAGCTCTTCCACCTTTGGTCATTCGAGAACCACAAAAGCAAGGAATGATACCACCAAGAACCTCTAACCAAGAGCCCTCGCGGAGGAGACACGGCAAGGACCCCATCAGCGACTCATTAAGGCCAAGAACAAGGAGTCCGTGCGCCACACCTATGCGCCTGACTCGTCTGCTACATCCATTCGACACTCATACACTTGAGTGTTCCAAAGGTACACCAGCTTACCATTGTTTATACCACGCATATTTTATTTCTTTGTGTGTATTTAAAGGTCACTCTCACGGCTTAGGATTCACCGCGACGGTGAAGTATAAGTCTGGGGGAGAAGCCTTCGTACTAATATCGTTTTAAGTTTATGTATTTTTTTCCATCATATTTGAGTCTTGCATTGTATATAATTATGATTTCAATTTGTTTTTAAAGCAATGCACATAGTTTGTATAATTTGTGCATACTTAGATTGATAGAAGGATATAGGATTGCATAGGGAAAATTGATAGAATTGTCTGTTAAGTAGCTAAGTTTTGTTTAATGACCAATGCCCTCACTAGAAGTACAATATTGCATATACCACTTTTAGTCTTTAGAAAATCATTGACTGGAATTTACCACTCGATTATCTTTGTGAACGTTGAAGTAGATGGTCTTTTGAGTCAATTCATATCTAATATGGACTTAAATTAATGTTAAAATCTTTCTTATGGGCTTTGCTATATTTGACCATGGTAAAAACACTAACATTTGAGCTATGTTTTAACCTATTTTACAACACTTCTTAGCTCAAATGGCTACTCTCACTTTTAGAGTAGTGATCAACCCTTGAAAACCCTTAAACCTTTCTTTCAAAACCCTCTAAATATTTCGATATGTGAGCCTCTTTTGGAAAGTGTACACACGGGAAAAAACCCGAGTGAATTGATGTTGAACGACAAAGAGGATATTTAGACTTAGTCTCACTTTAAGTTTAAATACAGTCTTAGGAGGGGAAAATCGTTAGAGTTTTTGGCTCGATTAAGTCTTTGGAATGGTAGTGTAGATAGATTCAAGTAAGTGTTTCTTATTGTAAATATGATCCTAGGTTGTGGTAATAAAAGAAATAAAAAGAAGGGAGAAAACCATAAAAGAGAGAATAGATGTGAAAGAAAAAGACACTAGAGATTAGAATCAACTTTAAGCTCTAACCTTATAAAATAAAAACTTAGAGAGTCCACCATTGAAAAGAAAAGAAAGAATCCAAAGTGATTAGAAGAGTGGCTCTTAAAATCCAAAGAAGGTTAGTAGCTAAGAAGTAAAATGTCTTAGAATCTCTAGTTGTCTGCAAAAAGAAAAAGAATTAGTGTGTTATTTTGAATAAAATGGTTATGGTTTCTAGTTCTAGGATGCGAAATATATCAAGTAAGTGTCTAGATCCTTAGGAAGGAATTAATGGGTGGGAACAATTAGAGGAAGTAAATGTTTTGTATTCGTAAGTTGTTCGACTACCACCTTGCTTTTGCCTATTGACTAGCACTACTTTTAGAGAGAAACCACTATAAAATCGTGTGAACCCTCTTCTTTTTATACTTCTTTGTAAATAGAACCCTTTCTTTAAAACTCTAAACCAAATGGATGAGATGCATTGCCCATAAGTAAGAACTCATGCCTTAGCTTAATTGAATGTAAAAAGAAATTGGCGATGGGATTGTCTATGGATGCCTAGCTTACATTCTAAGAGTTGGTTTTGTGATGATCATTGAGAAGCACATAGGTCCTTAGATGATCTTTGCACCATTATACTTGTCTTAAGGACATTGGAATAAGGCATTAATTTTCTATCTTCGTTTTGAGCTTCGTTTTGGACATTGGTCTTTGTTGTTTGTTTGAGGACAAACAAAAGCCAAGTTCAGGGGAGTTGATGTATACATAATTTCGTTCATATTTAGATTAATTTTAGCTTAGTTTCATCTATTTTAAGGTTGTATATATTGAATTTTAGAATTAGAATTGATATAGATTGAGTCTAGAGTCTAGTTTTAGAGTTAGTTGCATATGCATACATATTCTTGCATTTGTAGGTTCTACTTTTATAGTGGCTTAATGGAGGCTCTAGGGATGGATTCAAGGTTGATATGGATCTAAGAAATCATGGAAATTAAGTACTAAATTCATTTGGAATGGATGGAGGCAATGGAGCTAACAAAGGACCAAAGAAGAAGCCCCAAACTGCAAATGCATGTGGCTATTGACCAGCATGGTTGATAGTGGCATGCATGGGATCGATAGCTACATCCACTGGCATACTTGCTGCCAAATGCATGCTGCTGGTCGATAGGCGCATCTATAGGATCGATAGTGGCATGCACAGATGGGATAAATTGCTTTTAGGATAACTTCTCTTCCTTCCTTTAGTATAAATAGCCTTCCATTTGTTCCACGAACATACCTTTGATCGTTTTACAATTTTTGTTGTTCTTTCTAATACTTATCAAGATCTAAAGACTTGTAATAAATATTTTGGTTTCTTTTATTTAGATTTGTGTTTCTCTTCTTCATCTCTTTCGTTTAGATCTACATCTAAGAGCATGGAAGCTCAAAGACCAAACCCTTGTCTTTGGATTTCCATGACACTTAGTGAGTAGATCCCTCAAGGATCTTGAGATGTAATAGGCTAGGGTTAGATCTAGGTTGTGATGGATGATTAGGCTAGATTTTGGCATAGATTCCTAACTAGGTTTTTTTTAGTTCTTCAAAATTCATTGCTTGCTCATTAACGCCTAGAAAGTGATCGATGAAATGATTGAGAGAACATAACCTATGTCTTTCATTTGGACTCATGAGAGTGGATGTTACCTAGGTGCTAGATGGCGAGAATGGCTTGTAGAACACTATCACTTACATGTTTAGATAGACAACAAGCGAAAGTTGAGCCTTGTAATGTGTATGGGTGAATAGATCTACGCCATGAGAGTGGGTAGATCGATTAAGGGGGGATCCTTGGTTAGAAATAGCTCTAATCCTCTAATAAAACCTTAGAAAAGTCGATCATAAGTCTAGATCAAGCCCGAACCAATTATTACTATCTCAAGATTCGATCTTTAGCATAGTTTACTTTCAAAGCTTGTTCCTTTCTTGCCTTTTACTTATTGCTTGCTTATTTCTTGACTTTATTTATGCCTTTTGATTATGTTTGCCTTTACCATTGATAGATTTAGTGGAGACTAGTGACAACCCCTATCTAAATCGACCCTTCTAGACTAGGATTCCTAGTGCATTCTCCTTGCTTTGGTTATTCTAGATAAGCCTCTAAATCCTTGGAGATACCTTAACTACTACAACTCGACCCCGTTATCTTGCAGGATTGTTGAGTAGACTTAGGTTTTATAAATTTAAGCTTGCTTATTTTAACCTCCAAAGGGTGGACGTCAACACTAAAAAATCCTAGTGAGTGATTTCTCTTCAACTATTTCTTTTAAATTTTATGGATTTAAGGTTCGATGAAATGATCAAAGGGGCATTTATCAAAAGTTTTGAATCCTTAAGACTAATAAAGACTTATTCCATTTGTGCTTAATTTAAACAGAAAGAAAAGAAAAAAAGAAAAGAAAAAGAAAAGAAAATAAAAAAAAGAGATTGACAGAAAAAATAAAATGAAACTCTATAAAAGTAAGGAAAAATCAATTCTCATAGGGGCTGATAGAAAAAATAAAATGACTTCCGAGAAAAGTAAAGAAAAACCATCTTCTAAAGCATAAAAACAGAACGGAGATTGAGCTTTACGAAGGTTTGATGTGTTTTTTTAGCACTAATCGAACCGAAAGTTAAAAATTAAGATGAACAACTTCACAAATGACTCCACGACGCATCTCTCCTCGTAACACTTGGATCCACGATGAATGGTTCTGCATGTACGAAATCCTTGATGGACAAGCTCTCCCCGCAACACATGAGACCAAAACGAACGGCTCTGCGTGCAGCACTCTGAAGTCTCCTGAAATTTGCATCTGAAAAATCTGCAAGAAATTGCATTCTCTGGGATTTGATCCCCAGATTTAGTGTAGAAGCCTTTAAACCTTTGACAACAAGACCTCTTAGGTTTAATGTGTTTAGGAACTTGTTTGAGTATGAGTAGCTAGTTCTTAAATCGATATTCTCTCGATGAGACTGTACTTTAGAAATAATAAGGGGGCGTTTTCTGTGATTTTGGCTCGAATCGAGATGTTTGATAAGCAAAGGGAAGTACGTGGAATTTAACCTCTGTATGTTGGTGCTGTTGTATGGAGAGAACTGAGAGGACCTCAAGGCAATGTTTCATTTGATAAAGGTATGTTTCCGCGTTTTCAAACTTCTTTTTCGTTTTTAGATTTTCTTTACTTGAGGAGAAGCAAGAAGCTAAGTCCAGGGGAGTTGATAACACTATTATTTTACATTTTTTTAGTTGGATTTTGACTTATTTATTTGCAGATTTTTAACTCTTTTTGACCTTTGAGATAGTTTTCACGTATTTGTGATTTTAGATACTAAAGAGGTTAAATCATCAAAAAAGATAGAAGACATGTTGATTGGACCTCATTCATACTACCAAGCATATTTAAGAGTCAAATCAAGAAGAGGGAAGCTTAATTGCTCGAGATTCACATATTATCAAACTTGACAAACTCCCAGTGTCAGAAATATCTCCTTGAAAGGAGGTCTTTCCTTCATTGGATAGAATTAAAATTTGGACTGGAAATAGAATTTTGAGTTAAATTTCTGATGCAATTCGAAGTTGGGACGGAGAATTTATATGCGTTTAAGTGGATACATGTATGTTTATCTCATAAATGAAGAAAGTTGAGCATCAAGGCCAATTTCAATCGGGTACTTTGATGTTTTCCACCAGTTTGGAGTCTAATTTTGGCACAGACCAGTGGGAATGGAATTTAAAGTCCAGAGACATATTTTGTTTCATAACTTTCGGTCCGCTTAACCGATTTCGATTCCGTCAAGATCGACATAACCAAGAACGACCTATAAAAGACCTAACATTATAAATACTTATTTTTAGCCTTACTATGAGAGAGAAATTTTTTTTAGCAGTGTCGTCACAAGCTTTTTAGGTTTTTCTTTGTTCTTCGTTTTTGAGAGACTTTGTGGAGAGATCTGACCTGTACTTCGATATAGAGAAGATTTCTAAAATTTACTCTTAATTTATTATGAATTCATTGATTTATTGTTGTTTCTTTCTGTGCTCCATGTATGAGTAATCCACTTGTTAGGTTATAGGGTTTTTCAAAGAGATCATGTCATTACAAATTGCAAAATGTTTGTTTAAGGATTCATATTGTCTTTGTCTCAGTTTATTATACTCCATGATTACTTCACCGCGCATTTAGTAGTATGATCATAGGTGATTTACATTCCAAAATCTTGATAAATCACCTTAAACTAATATTTGACAAGGTGAGTAGCAAGGAGGCTTCGAAAGTAGAACGCCTTAGCTCAGTAAACTTATTGAAACTTGTATCCATACAATGCATGTTTAACTTCTGCAAGGACCGTGCGAAAGTCGAGTCTCTTGCCTGATTAGACATAGAATTTTGAACCTCAAAAGTGGAGAGGATTTATAAAAGTGTTTTCGAGTCCTAGACATTGTTTAAATTCTAACCTTAGACATTACGGTTTCTTTGATGTATGATTCTCTGCGAATTTCCTCAATTCGTAACGCTCTTCTCCATTGATTTACAACCTTTTTACTTTCCTTTTGCTACTGTCTTTTCATGATCTCACTCATCAAAACTCTTTTATTTTCTATTTTAGCTAAAATTATTTGATAAAATGGTTCTTCAATCAGTTTCAGAAGGTAAAGAACCCGAAAGAGATGAGTGAATTAAGGCATATAAGTCTATGTATAGTTGGCTATAAGATTATCTGGAAAGTTCTTATAATGAAACTCAAAGGTTGCCTTGATTCCCTAACATCAGAAACACAAGCTGCGTTTTAAACGAGAAAATTATTTTTTATTATGTACGATAGTCGTTTTGAATTCTTTTGGTACTCTTTAGTGTTTTTACAGGTTTTAGGGTGCGGTGGAGAGAAAGGAAGCAATTTGGGTAAAAAATTGATATTTTGGAATGCATGATAGTGCTTAAGCTCTGAAGTTTTGTTCTAGTTTACAGACTTCCAAACGTTGGATCAAGCTGAAACTTTTATACAAAATAGCCACGTGAATTAGCTTTAATTTCAAGGTGGTGTGGAGGAAATCCAAAGGTGAAATCAAAAGTTATAGCCATTTTAGTGAACACCTGTCAAGCTGGCGACTAAATGAAGAAATGCGGAGAGAAAGAAGGGACGAAAATTTCCAGAATGGAAAGGATTGATTAATCCTTTCCCTGGATCGATCAATCCATTCCACGATGCAAAAATTATCAGATTCGTAATCCATAGCCACCAGAAAAGACCCGACTCGGCTTGGATACATATATAACATACATACTCATGTTATTAAATTAGGAGGCTATTTTCTTTTTCTATATCGGACTTCTGAGTTTTGTAATCCAAGGGAGTAAATTTCTCATCCATACTTCAAATTGGAGAAAATTTGTGAACCCTCTTTTCATATTCTATCCAATTAAATGATGTTTCTCATTGACTTGTCTTGTGATAGTTCTTTGGATATGTGTGAGTAGTTCATCATTTGGGTTTTGGGTTTCTCATAGGGTATTTCATGATTTGTTGATTTTAAGTTGTTAGGTTTAGAGATTTCTCAATTGGATCACTTCATCTTAAGTTGTTCTTAGTGCTGAAATTAGACTCATGACCTAGTTTCTGATCATATGATTTTTAATGCATTGAAAGTTTTTTTTAAATGCCTGAAAAAATTTAGATGAGCAAAGTGTTCTGAACCACCAAAATTTAATGTTATTGTACTTGGTGAACATATCAAACCGACTTAAATGCATGCTTAGATTGTGAAATTCAACGAAAGTTAGTCTTTAGGATTCTATAACATAGGGAGTTAGCGCTAAATAAGTAGTTTTGATTCTCTTATCGTGATTTGAGTTCGATAGTTCTTAATACTTGTCCCTTATCAATTATCCTAATCAACAATGAAATGATTCCTTTGAGAACTCCATGTGTCTAATGTCTTCTTCTATCGTTTTACAACTCGTATTCTTTGTTTTGCTTGCTTTCAATTGTTTGTTAGACTTAAGTAGTTTCAGAACCAATTCCTCTTATTCGCCTTAGCCCATAATTAGACTTAATACCCTACGTGTGATCTTTGGTCCTTGTGGATTCAATCCCATATAAACTACTGCGTACTTTACTGCGCACTTAGAATTAGTCTATCGGGTTAAAACCTTACTGATCATTCGGCAAAAACGGAAAGAAACAATGAGACTATATAGTAAAAAGATTCAAAGCCAAAATCGAGGCTTGGTATCTGTGGTTTCTTTCACCCGTGGAAAAGGAAATCATTATTAAAGTTGTTGTGCAAGCTATTCCTGTCTACTCCATGAACTATTTTTGATCCTTAACACCATATGCGATAGAATAAACAGTAGGTTGACAAAGTTTTGGTGGGGAAAAGGCAATGGACATCATAAGATTCCTTGGGTAGCTTGGAAGTGATTACCAATTTCTAAAAAGAAGGAGGATTAGGTTTTAGAGATATTCATGAGTTTAACTGGAATGCTCTTGCAAAGCAAACATGGCGGACTCTAGTAAATCCGAACACCCTTGGCCCAAATTTATAAAGCCAGATATAATCAGAATACATCTTACATGAATACACCAAACACTAAGAATATCTCCTATGGTTGGAAGTCGATAGAAGCAAGGAAAGAACTACTAATGCATGTGATAAGGATTCGAGTTGGGAATTGTGGAAAAACGAGTTTATTGTCTGATACATGGTTGTCTGCTCTACCACCAAAGACCTGCAGTGGACAACGATATAGAAACAATGTTAACTGTGGACAAGTTGATAAAACATGGTAAAATAGAGTTCGAATTGAATCTTCAACCATTATTTAAGTCAAGAAGGTGCTTAATTAGCAAAGAGGGTGTATCTACCTATTATGAAATTTCATGATAGTTTTGAAGTGCCACACACAAAAGACGGCGTAAATTATGTGAAATCGGGTTATTGGTCATTATTCATGAAAGAACCAATCGTGCCACCAGAGCGAATTATAGACTTGAAACAGAGAATACGGAAAATGAAAATTGCTCCAAAATTGCAACACTTTTTATGGAGAGTATTATCCAAGGCTCTCCCAACCTCGGAAAGGTTAGTCACTAGAATGGTTAAATGTTGATCTTGTGTGCCAGCGATGCAATGGAGAAGAAGAAACTGTAAATCGCGCCATATTCACGTGCCCACAAGCTCAACCGATATGGAATTGTACGAATATATCATCTCTTCTCAACCCCTCAGTTGATCTCCAAACAAACCTCCAAAAGCTCATTGACATGGAAGAGCACAATAAGTTATATGAATTACATCGCTATTTACCGATATGGACAGTTTGGTTCGTGTGGAAAATATGCAATGAGTTGCTCTTTCATAATCGCCTTGCAAGTCATACGGATGTGATGGAGAGAGCTCACAGTGCCGCTATTGAATAGGTTTGATACACTCAGAATGTGAGACTACACAAAGAGAAATACGTGAACGACAAAGGAGCAAACAGTTGGAACTTAGAGGTTGGTTAAAATGCAATTTTGATGCTTCTTTCCAAAAAGCAAGTGAGTTTACGGGAACGAGTTGGATAATAAAAGACCATACTGGAAAACATCTAAGCTCAGATTATGCAAAATTACGAAAGAAACTTTTCAAAAGGAAACAATTATTGGATTTCTATATGTGTTACAAATGAGTTGGACTAATGGTTGGCGAAAATTATGGTATGAAGCTGATAATTTGGACTTGGTCAAGTCGATTAATGAGGGGAAGGATAATGTGAATATATCGACTATTCTAGTGAACATAAGATGGTGGATTAAAAAACTCCTGGAATGGCATTTGATATACACAAACCGATAGAGGAATATGGTGGTAGATCTACTTGCGAAGCATGCTTATCAGATTAACAATATTTCTTCTTTGAGTTTATTTCCTCTAAGGGATATTATCAGCTATTTGTATTTTCTCTTTACCATATAAATAAAATATGTAATATATATATATATATATATAATTAGAAGAAACAATGTTATTATGTAAAAAATAAATAAAACTTATGCAAAATAGATTCTCAAAGCTTGCAAACGTATGATGTAGGTAATTTTATTTTAGCTTGAGTGGTTGGATACTAGTGTTGTAGAAAGATAATTGGGGTGATTTCACAAATGACCTAAAAATGTTGGTCAATTGCAAATAGAACCTTCTCTCTCATCATTTTTCAAAATACCATATTCTACCCTTCTCCAAAACTCATATTTACCACAAATGTCATTATTTACAATTTATTTAATTAAAAAAAATTAAAACTACAAACACACCCTTATCTTCTCCAAATATTTACGAAAATGCCATCATCATCAATTTTTCTCAACCACCATTAACAACAAAACTCAAGCTCTAAATGCTACATTCAAGACTAATATCTTCACATTTTTGCTCAATGTTTGTTGCAAAACTTCATTATCTCTTATGTTCTCTCATTTTCAAACCAAAAAAACTCTCAAATTTTCGTTTTAAAAAATTTCAAGTTTTCGGATCTCGTTTTTCCAACAATTTGAGCAAAGATAAGGACACAAACATCTTGATTTTAAGCTTTGGCACTTGTAGAGGTGGAAACAAGCTCAAATAAACTCAAGGTAGCTCTAAAACTTAATTTTTGTTAAATTTTCAGATCTGTGTTTTGCAGACTTTTATAGAAGTCTGCAGCCTTAGTAGACTTCTATAGAAGTCTACTAGTCAACGCGGATGTTAGTTTTGTAGTTGAAAAATATTAAAGTAGACTTCCCTGGAAGTCTGCATTTTTCTTTGATAACAAAAAATATTTAGCAGACTTCTATAGCAGTCTGCTCTAAAAACAGATTAATTTTGTAGTTTACCAAAATATTTGACTTTTTCGAGTAGACTTCTATAGAAGTCGACTAAAAAGTGAGGTTAGTTTTGTAGTTGACCAAAGTTGACTTTCTAGAGTAGACTGCGAAAGAAGTCTGCGCGGGTTGGTTTTGTATTTGACCAAAATCACAAAATATTGACTTTTTGGTCAACTTTGGTCAAAAAGTGAGTAGACTTCTAGAGAAGTCTACTTATTCAAAGTAGACTTCTAGTGAAGTCTGCGATTATGAGGCGGTCAACGCTCCAATAGACTTCTCGAAAGTTCTAATGTAGCAGACTGCTATAGAAGTCTACTATGAATAAGTACACTGCTAGAGAAGTCTACTCCAAAAATCAAAGTTTGGTCAATTACAAAACTAACCTAACTAGACTTCTCCGAGAAGTCTGAAAAGTGAGTAGACTACTATAGAAGTCTACTCCTTGGTAGACTTCTCAGAGAAGTCTACTCCTTGGTAGAC
>OVAN01002496.1:0-33195 GCA_900406275.1 Anastatica hierochuntica
TTCTTCCTTTTTTTTGGGCTTGGTTTCAAGACACCAAGCCTAGGCCCAACACTCCGGAATCACCGGAGTCGAAGAAACGAAAACGCCAGATGAAGATCAGAAGAAATGGAAAAGATGAACAATAACTAGAGAGAGATATTGAAGTATAACAACTAACATTGACCTTTTGCAGAGCCTCTCAGAATTGTTTGGTTCTAATAATTACATCAGTATATATTTTTCTCGTTGAGATAATATTAGAGAAAATGATTCAAACAACATTGAAAAGTTGTGTTATTACTAAAATAACATTTGTAAACTAATTTAAACCAAACCAGATGCAAAATTACTTATACCTCTCAAATCTTTGTTATTATGAAATTGCCACCGAAAAAAACAACAATGGTATTGAAAATAATTATAAAAACAAAAAATAACAATATAATTTTTAAAAGGGATAATTGGATTCCCAGCTATCCGCCAAGGCATGCTAAAACCTTTCCTCCTATTAGACAAGATCTCCCTGTAGACATCCTGATTGATAGGCAAACACGACAATGGAATGAAAGAGCATTGACAACAATGGTTGATCCTTCAGACCATCATTTTATCCGCAAGATCTTCTTACCCACTCATCACTCCTATGACTCAGTTGTATGGAGCCATACTAAGGACGATATATATATTGTTAAGTCAGGGTATTGGCTCGCCACTCAGCTCGACCACAACTCTGATGAACCGGTTGTTCCTCTGGTCACAAAACCGGACATTGCAGAGGGTATTTGGAGCTTGAATGTTGCGCCCAAAATAAAGCACTTCCTATGGCAAGTAAGTTCACAGTCTATAGCGATATCCTTTAATCTACTACGACGACATATACAGGTGGATTCGTGGTGTTGTAGATGCTGCTTTAAAGAGGAAACAGAAGATCATCTATTCTTCTCTTGTGATTTCGCCATAGCCTTGTGGAGGCAATCCGGATTGCCATAAACTGATATTGGTAATAATGCTGCGCCTTCTGATGAGAAAATCCGTTGTTTTCTTAAGCTATATACTAATTCGACCATCTCCGACCAACTCAAAACTCTTCCCTTCTACATTTTGTGGCGTTTATGGAACGCTAGGAACAATATACTCTTCAATAAGGTCGACACTGATGTTGTTGATCTATTGCAAAAAGTGCGAGATGACGTTGGCGAATGGCTTCTCATCAACTCTCGGATGGCTCAAATGGACGGGAGGCCTGGACCAACCATACATAGATCCCCACAGTGGTGGACAAAGCCGCCAAGTGGCTGGACAAAGTGATGTGATCATGGCCAACGCCCATGAGGTCTCATGGCACGCGGACGAATGGCTCGAACCTGAGGAAACCGAAGCCGACGAGCAGCTGGATCCCGAAGACACCTTAGGCGCATCATCCGGTCCAATGACCCGATCCAAGACGAAGCAGCTCAACCGTGCCATCAACGAACTTATCCGAATGGATCCGGGCAGCTCAGCGAGTGCTTATCCGATCACATTGGTCGTGATTCAAGCCTCCGAAAGCCGTCACTAATGGAGGTGCCGGGTCTTGTGCTCTTTTTCCCTTCTCTCGGTTTTGTCCCACCGGGTTTTCAGAGAAAGGTTTTGAACGAGGCAAGTCCCGGGACTATTTTCCCGAGCCCATTAGTGACAACGACCCCCGAAGACTACAGCTAATTAATGCGCCGCCCAAAGTAGTTGGGAGGATAGTAGTTAGTAGTTTTATTAAGTAGTTTCAATTAATGTCTTTCATTTAATGAGGTGCTTCCCAACTACTCATTTTTCTATATAAGGAGCACCTCTCCTCATTTGTAAGAACAACCAAAAATTTCTATAAACTTTCTCTCTCTTTTGTTTCTCTCTCTAGATTTCCAAAAGAACTTAGTGCTTTAGGAATTTCTTCCTTAGCAAATCTAAGCCGAAAGTCCGAGAGTATTCCGCAACTCTTCGGAAGTTTCACTCAATCCACGCATCGTCGTTCGGGTTCATCCTCTCGCCGTCACGATTACTTCGTGTTCGGATTCTTCCGAGAGTTGACCGTTCGGCCTCTGCATTCGTTCCAGCTCATCCGAACATCCGCTCCCCATCCGAACGTCCGTTTCTCCACGTATCCGACCTTTCGTACACCACATCCGAGAGTGTACAATCTTTGAACCGTTCAAGTCTTCCGCTACAATCCTCTCAACCGTCAAGACGAGAAGAGCATCCTAGGAGCCGGTCCTTCGTCCCGACGAGGATCACATCACAAAGTGTGACTATGATGTTTCCCATCATGAAGGAGATAAAGCTTTCGGTATCGGATGGATTCTTCGAAACTCGGCTGGTGATGTTCTAGAGTGCGGTTATGGTAAATTGAAGGTAGACACTCCGTGGAGGAGGGTGAACTTTCAACTCTTCTATGGGCTATCTAATGTGTTTGGTCAAACTGGTATCGACATGTGCTTTTCGAAGGTGACAACCGAATGATCGTGAGTGTGCTCAACAACACTAGTCATAACTTGAAATGAAGTCGCTTAGTACACACCGTTCAACAATGGCGAAACATGTTCCTAGATGTTCAATTTCTACATGTGACTCGAAGTTCATTATGTGACTCGAAGTTCAAATCAATGTGCTGATTTTCTTGCTCGACAAGCTACTATAGATTTTGTACCTTGGGCTTTGTATCATGCATGCTCTCAATTTCTCAACTCTATTGTAATAAAAGATGCTTGTTGATCTAATAAAATCCTTGACGTAAATAAATAAAATAAAAAATTACAAAAATAACTATTAAATTAACAAAAATAAATAAAAAATTTATATATTATTAAAATTTATAGATTTCAATAAATATGAAAAACTAAACACAAAAATAAAAGATTTTAGTAAAACCTATAAAATATTAAAAATCAAAAAAGTAAATTAAAAAATTATACAAACGAAAAAATAATAAAAATGAATAAAATTTAATATCAACGAAAAATATTTAAAAAAATACCGAAAATGACTAAAAATTAACAAAAATAAATAAAAGATTATAAATATTAAAACTTTATAAATTATAATTAATATGGAAAATAAAAAGTAAATATTAAAAACAAAAAATATAAAAAAACTAATAATAATTTTTAAAAGATTTAATGAAACCTATAAAAGTATTTAAAAGTAAAAAATTAAAAATTATAAAAGACAAAAAAATAAGAAAAATGAGTAACTTTTTTTAAATTAACAAAAAATTAACAGAAATAAAAATAAATTTGAATAAAAAGTTTCAAACATTCCGAAATTACTAAATATTAACAAGATATATAAAAATTTTAAAAATATTAAAAGTTTATACATTATAATTAATATGAAAAATAACAAATAAATATTGAAAACCAAAAAATATAAAAAACTAACCAGAAAATTTCAAAATTTTTGATAAAACCTAAAAATATTACAATAAAAGTTTTTAAAATATTAAAAACTAAAAAATAACATGAAAATCGAAGAAAATTTTTAAAATAACAAAAATTCCGAATATGACAATAAAATTAGTAAAATTAAATAAAAGTATATAAATTACTAAAAATTAATAAATTATAATAAATATGAAAAATAACAAAATAAATTTAAAAAAGAAAAATATGTTTAAAACTACAATATTCTGAAAACATATAAACTACAAAACTTAATTTATTATGTTTAATACTACAATATTCTAAAAAATATTAAAAAGTAAAGAAAAATTAAAAATAAAATTAAAATTAAAATTTTAAGAAAATTTTGTTTAAAGATATAATTAATTATTAAAATTCATAAACTACAAAACTTAATTTATAAATTGTTTAACACTACAATATTCTGAAAAATATAAAAATTAATAAAAATTTTTAAATATATTTATAATCTGAAGATTATAAAGAAAAAATGATAAGTGTTTTTTAATTTCTTTAAAATATTTAGTTATGCAAATAATTTTTTTACTTTTTGATTTTTCATTAGTTAGACAAATTTTTAAATATTTTTATTTTCATTCATTTATTAGATTTCTTTAATCATTTTTAGTTTTTAATATTTTCTAATAGTTTTAAAATTTTTAAAAATTATGTTAATTTATTATATTTTAAATTTTAATTAGCTTTTTTAGTTTTAGTTTATTTATTTTTATATTTTTATACATTTTATTTGCTTGTTATTAATTTTATTTAAAAATTATCATAGAATTTTTCAATTAAGTTTACTAGTTTATATATATATTTTTTTTTAGTCAATTTCAAATTTTTAGTTACGAAAGAAAAAGAAATAATAAAATTAATTTAAAAGAAAGAATATTAACATGGTAAAAAAATCTTTAAGTATGTCATACTAATCAAAATACAAGAAAAAATATGCTATCATACATTATAAATATGCTACAACGAATGTGTTATTTCAGTAATAACATTTTTCTAACAAAGTTTACTCTTTTAAAAAATATATTTGTCACTCAAAATAAATTTGTTGTCTCGTCAAATAAGTCTAGTACTTCATAGTCATCAAGAAAAATCTGCCACCATTGATTTTTAATCTGTCATAAAAACATATGTACCGTAACTAAAATTAAATTTGCTACCACCTACTCTCTTAAACATATCTACTGTCAAAGAAAATTACTCATAAAAGCACAAAACAGATATGCCATCGTTGATAAATAAATTGTTCGGGCAACATTAAATCTGCGAACTAAACCGGATTTTAATTATATCTACCACAAATTTATTAACTTAGTTATCAAACAAAATAAAGCTGCCAAATAACTTTGTCACTCTTGTTAATAAATCTGTCATACCTATTATTTCTGTCATAAATAAAAAAAATCTACCAAAAACTTATTTAATCTGCTACCATTTAGTTGAAATAAAACTGTCATTTTCGACAAAATTTGTCGTAGTATTTAAAATTGTCATCATTACAAATATAAGTCTGCCGATACAAATAATTTTGCCACAACTGACGTGGCAATAATATAATAATGGCAGAACTGTAATATCTTTTTGTATGTTCACCCTTTTAAGGGTACTTGTACAAGGACGAAATCGAAAGTTACAACATAACTACCCGCGAAAGGTCATTTAAATATGTAATTATTCCTAAATCGCCAAAAAACTAGACCTGGACATTTGTTTTTTCGGTTCCACTCGTTTTGATTTGTTCGGTTCTAAAAAGTTGGAACCATTTGGTTTTCAAAATATTTCGATTCCGGTTCGGTTCTAATTTAGTTATTGTGGATATATTTGGATGTTTTGGGTATGTTGGATATAATTTTCATGTAATTTTGGGTATTTTTGGTTCTTTTGGGTTATCTGAAATATTTCGATTTTGTTTGATTCTCAAAATTTGGAAAGATTCAGATATTTTCTAAATCCGGTTCGACTTTTTTCGTTCTTCAGTTTCAGTTTATATGTTTACCTCTAAAAAACCATGAACTTCTTCTCTCTCCAATAGAACCTTCAACTTTGTTTTGACATGACCAATTTAACCCTGAAAAAATCAAAGTTGAACTGTTGTTAGTGAGTTAACAGACCCGCTAACTCTATTTTAGCTCTATGATTTTTTTTTAATAACTTCCATATAAACCCGAAATCCCAAAAGTCCTCGAATATGTGTCCATCTCTTTTTCTCTTTGTTATGTTTAGAAATGTCAATAACGAGAAACTTGCCATCAAGAACTTTTTCAAGTTTCTCTTTATGATGCAAAATTGCAACTGTTGTTTGGTTCCCAACTTTGCTTCTCAAATTTTCGTTTCCACTTCCATGGCTAGCCGCGAATTTTCTTTGACGCACTAATATTCTTTTCCTCCTGGACATCGTAGAATCAAAACGAGCTCTGCCGCCTTACATTTTTGTGATTCCCAACTTGATTTAGAGTTTGGATTCAGGTTCACATATTTGGAGATTTTTTTGGGATTTCTGGGTTTATATCGAGGTTTCTAAAAAGAAATTACATAGTTGAGATAGAGTTATCGGATTTGTTAACTCATTAACAACAATTTAAGCTTGACTTTCGAAGGTTAATTTAGATAGCCTAAACGGTAAGTTGAAAGTTTTATTCAAACGAAAAAATTATTGTTTTTTTGGCGATTTAGGAATAGTTAAAGATTTAAATGACATTTTCTGTAGTTATGATGTAATTTTCAGTCTAGTGATTAACTAAAAGACGTTGTTGCACCTTACACGCATTCACAACTAAGCTAACTCTTTTCTATAAATAGCCTGTGGGTGTACTCTTTTCCACTAATATTATCTCAATAAGAACAAATATATTGATGTAATTATTACACCAAACAATTAGGAATACTTAAGGATTTAAATGATCACATAACTACTATATTTGTTTTGCTCTCCATATTTGTCATATTAGGCGATGATTTCATTTCTTTCACAATCTCTAAGTCTTATGTTTGCAACATCTTCTCCTTCATATTCCACGTCACAACATTCCACTTTCCTTCCCTAAACACATAACGATATGAGCGAAATTATTGCAAGTTTCTAAGAGAATACTAATTGAGATATAACATTGGAATATGATTTTAAAATAGCCTTTTTAGTGCACAATTTACCTTCATTGACAACAAAATAAATTATTCTTAAATATAGAAAAATCATGAAATTTTAAGACTGCAAATTTCCACAGATTTTATTATTGTAAGTTTTTAGTTTTTAGATGTAAACCCCTAATTCAAAAAAGTAATACAAATATATTTTGCAAAGAACAAAAAGGTATTAATACGTAGTCTTAATGATCATTTTCATATATTTATGATGGCCATCATCAGTAAAAGTTCGGATTTCCATGAAATAAGATGAACGAACCTGTTTTGGAGTTTTGGGAGAGAAGACTCGGATGGAAGCAAGAGGATGTGCAGACATATTACCAGACAAGGAACATGAAGTCATGTTTCTAGGAAACTTCCTTGTGTAAGAAGTAACAACTCCTTCATTCCCTTGTTCAATTGAATGGAAGAAGAACCAGTGAGGAGATTCGCATGGATCTCGTCTAGTGTTAAACATGAAAAAAGGAGGTCGTCGTTCTCCAATCCAAGGATGAAATGTTTCGATGGGTTGCACCAAGTGGCTTCGTGAGAATATCTTTTCATAGATATGAACTGAGTATCCCCAGGCCACAGAGAATGTCCACTTATTGGCTCTTATATGACATATCGACTGTTGTAGCATCCGCGATTGGTCCACATTGGCCGCTTTCATGAGATGAAGGATTGATCTAAGATGGTCCATGCCCGGGAAAAGCGGTGTGAGGATTTCCATGTGGTGAAAGCTGAGAAGAGGAGTTGTTGGATGAGACGAGAGTAAGCCTGATACGTCACCACGTAGATCCATCTGTTGCAATTATTAATTTATTATTATATTTATTTATCTAGAGTTATTAATTTATAAAGGTTATACTGTATTAATCTTCTCACTATTCATTACAAAATTTTTTATATATATACCAAAGTAAATATAGTTGAGACACCTGATGAAATCCTTTCTGGAGGACAAGATCAACGCCTAAATCAGCCAAGCAATAACTTTGAAGTTGTTCAACTCCCCAAATATAGTGATACCTCTCAACACACTCATCTAACTTTGTAACCAATGCCTCCACTAGAGGATAACTTAGAGCATATCCTCCTCCTCCGAATGCCATTTCAAATGCAAAATTATAATTCGATCGTATTGTTTCCGAATACATTCCGATGTAATATTTTTTTGTGTGGTCGTATTTGGACAACACATTCACAATGTTGTCTACGAAGAATAGACTATCATCATCACCCGTCACATACCTACGTTATTTTTGGCAAGATTTAAGCCAAATCATAAGTTTCTTTAAAAATGTCATACATAAACTTACATATCTTTGTTACTACTAGCAAAGTCATCAAATAATTATTTTTCCAAAGCCATCAAATAAAATCATGACATCAAACTTTTTGTACAAAGATATACTTAGTTAAGAAAGAAAAGAAAATGAAAAAACAATATGTTAAAAAGGTCCAAAGTTATTGACTTTGAGAGATCTTGATTTATTGTCTTTTTTAATAATCTTTTCTAGTTTATTTTGTCTTTAATCTCTTGAAATATTTGTTTCGTGAGTGTCTATGTACTCGCGGTTTAGTTTAAGAAAAGTTTTGACAATTGTGAGTTATGTGAAATTACAAGTTTCAAATGACAATAAAAATCTAAGACGGAAAAGAGTAGCTATAGTAGTATGTACCATCTCACATTGTCGTCGTGTTTGAGCCTGTAAGTCTCGAGGATAGATCTATAGATCCGAATGTGGACCGGATTTTTGAGCTTTGGGTAGATTCTGAGTTTCTTGAGGTCTTCATTGACTTTAAATGGTGGGAAGGTCGGAGACCAAGGCTTGAACTCTTCCGATGGTTCCACGTCCAAGAAGAGATTCCCACGTGTAACATTCGGTCTCCACCATGATTCTATGTAACTGCTTCGATTCTTCCACGCACGTGAGCTCCCTACCAAAACAAACATCAAATGGCTCAAGTTTGTCGCCGTTTCCTTAGGCTGCAAGAGCCTCTCTTGGCATTTTATGGTGAATATGCTACTAAGGAAAGGTTGAGAATTGATGTATATTTGGTTGAAGAAGACGAGGATGCAGAAGATTGCGAGCAAGCCTAAGATCACGAGATATTTGCTTAAGATCTTTGTGCGGTAACGTGGAGAAGACATTGTAAAAATCTAGATTTAGACGGAGATTGTTGAAACTTGAAAGAAGAGATTTTAGGTTATGGTTGAAGAAAGAAACTACTGATTAAAACTCTAATAAAAGAAACTTGAGGGTTTAGTATGAAGCCATTGAAATAATATTAATACTTCGATCGGTGGATATAAGATAATATTATTTTGAGTTATTACGTAGATAGCAATATGTGAAATATATATAGGTAAATGGCAATTTCTTTGCTCTGGTGCTGTGTAAATTGACGGTCGGATTGTCGTGTTAGTAAAGCTTAAACTTAATTTGAGATATGAACAATGGGATAGTCGTATAAGTATAGGTCATACTTAATTAGAGATGTAACTTGTTGGAAAATTTCTAATTTTTATGGCTGAATTTGGCTAAAATCTATAAAAAAAACAATAATTAAGTTTTTGAGTATATATATATATATATATATAATTTTAGAGTTTTTACAAAAAAATCCCCCTTTCTGGAAAAAAGGAAGGTTAAGACTGTAATCTGGTTTTTTTGAGAAATAAAACTTTATTAATAGTTTTTCTTTAGCTATTATAATTTCCCAATCTTTATTTTTTACCTTTCAAACGTTAAACAATGGTCTTATATATTTTTGATTAAAAATAAAATTTTAATTGACCATAAAACGTAAAAAATTTTAGTTTTTTTATTAAAGATAAAATGTACTATACGAGTACTAAAATCCTAGTTGATCATGAGTAGCAGTAAACCTTGTAACCAAACCTTTATCGTTGTATATAAGATTACCATACATATTGTTGAATAGTTAAAAACGAGAACGTATATTCAATTAGTTACTCTCAAATAACATTTCATTTTTAAATTCGCTTGGAACACATAGACAAAGATCTTAATTATGCATTTCTCGATTTCTCCATTTGGAGAGGTAGAGGAATCCACGTATCATTATACATATAGTCTAAGCAAGAACTTCATCTATGTGACAAGCTCTTATAATCAATTCCAAAACCTTTATACTCTTTACCATTTTTTACATTAACACATTGGCTATATTGGACATTAATACATCTGCAGGCTACTTATAAATAGAGTTAGCTTAGTTGTTGATTGCGTATAGCAGCGTCTCAGAACTTGATTAATTTGAAGATGACTTATCTTGTAACAAAACTAATTCCTTCAAATATCATTAAAACAAAATATGTGAACAATTATACCAACACATTTTTAAAATGGAAAATTATATATTTCGTACGTTTTTTTTAAAAATACCACAAACACTAAATGAATTATTAGGATTTAGAAATTGAATTGCTAGGTTTGAATTTAGTATTTAGTTTTTGGGGCTTAATTTCAAAGTTTTGTGGTACTTTTTAAAAAATGATATCAATGGTATTTTTGAAACAAATAAAAGTTGGGACATTACTTCTAGAACAAACACTTATTTTAGGGTACTTTTTTTTTTTTTTAAATTGCTCAAATCACAATATAACTTATAGTTTTAGGCGATGGTTTCGTCTCTTTTACAATCTCGAAGTCTAATATTTGCAACATTTCCTCCATGATATTTCACGTCACAACATTTCACATTTCTTATCATTCTCTTGCTAGATCCCGTGTCCTTACTAGTTTACTTAGTTGAGAAGATCTAAGTGTAAATCGAGATATGGTTTACTACTAAAGATAAGGATCATAGATTTAGGAGTTATCTAAACTATATTGTATTCCTTATGGATTTAGAAATTAGAAGTCCTATAAATATAGTTGCTGAATATGGTTTAGATGTGAGAGAGTTTTTAGAGTTGTGTTGAGAACTTAAGAGAGTGTAAGGTTTTGTTTAATTTTCCTTAAAGAGTTTAAATAAAAGGAGAAATTATTCATTCATCGTTCTTAAGCACAATACAAACTGCTTGTTACTCTGATATTCTCGTATTTATGTTTTGCAAACACTTGGTATCAGAGCAAATTTCTAGCATTAAAAAATGATGGGAGACACAACTCCATCATCACTGGAGACAAAGGCGAAAGAGACGAGCTCTTTGTCTCAAAGCTCGGCAACTAAGGACACGGGATCTTCATTGATCAAATGTCCCCTGCTTAACGCCACCAACTACACGGTGTGGGAAATTAAGATAAAGATATTGTTCAAGGTGAATAAAGTTTGGGACGTTATAGAGGCCAAGGATAGTAACGAAGAAAAGAACGATCTAGCCATGGTGTTACTTGTTCAATCCATTCCCGAGTCACTTGTATTACAAGTGGGAGAATTGGATACTGCTAAACAAGTCTGGGAAGCGATCAAATCTCGCCATATGGGCGCTGAAAGAGTCAAGGAGGCACGCTTACAAACACTAATGGCAGAATTCGATCGCTTAAAGATGAAGGAGAACGAGATTATAGATGAATTCTCTGGAAAAATCTCTGAGATTGCCTCCAAACCTCTGCACTTGGTGAAGAGATAGAGGGATCGAAACTTGTAAAAAAGTTTATGAAAAGCTTGCCTCGAAGAAAGCACATACATACTATGATCACACTTGAACAAGTGTTGGATCTTAAAACCACAAGTTTTGAAGATATCATTAGGCGATTAAAGACCTATGAAGAATGCATCAATGAGGATGAAGAGCCTTCGAGGATCACGGAAAACTAATGTACATGGAGCAGCCACAGGCCCGAGAGTTTGGTGACGGAAGGGGATGAGGCCGTGGTGGAAGAAACTTCGGTAGAGGGAGAGGTCGAGGTCGGTCCTATGGAGGTAGAGATGTTTCAAAGATCATGTGCTATCGATGCAATAAGATGGGACACTACGCATCACAGTTCCCCGATCGCCTACTTAAGCTTCAAGAAACGCTTGAGAACAAAGAGGAAGAAGACACACAAGGTGCGGACGAGTTAATGATGCATGAGGTGGTCTTTCTCAATGAACAAAAGGTGAAACCAAGCAGCTTTAGCAAAGATATAAATGATAATAACATGTGGTACTTGGACAACGGAGCTAACAATCACATGAGCGGAAATCACGCTTGTTTCTCAAGCTTAGAAGAATCGATCTCTGGAAAGGTTAAATTTGGTGATGATTCGCGAGTGGATATTAAAGGAATGGGCTCTATAAAGTTCATACTCGACAATGGTGTGAAGAAAGTTCTTTCTAATGTGTATTTTATACTTGAACTTAAGAGCAACATCATAAGCTTGGGACAAGCAACAGAAGTAGGATGTGAAGTTCGCATGAAAGGAGACCACCTAACTCTATATGACCGAGAGAGAAAAATCTTGATATAAACTAAGAGAGGCAGAAACTAACTTCATAAAGTTCAGCTAAAATGCGAAATCGCATCCTGTTTCCAAGTGACGGTGGTGAATGACTTAGTAATATGGCATGCTCGGTTGGGCCACATAAACTATGCTAACATCAAGCTAATGGTGGAGAAAGATTTGGTCGTAGTAGTACCAAGCGTGATGGGTGAGAAGAGAACATGTACCTCGAACCTACTTGGAAAACACACACGAAGTCCCTTCCCTCAAGTAACTTCCTATCGAGCCATTCAAAGGCTTGAATTGCTGCATGGAGACCTTTGCGATCCGAACACACCGCCAAAGATGGGAAGAAATCGATTTTATAATCATTGATGATCACTCAAGATATATGTGGTCGATACTATTGAAAGAGAAAAGTAAGGCTCTCGAGAATTTTAAGTAACTAAAAGAAGTGGTGGAACAAAAAATCGATCTTCGCATAAAGACACTTGGAAGGACAGAGGAGGAGAGTTCACATCTACCGAGTTTCAGACTTTCTGTGAAACTAACAGCATCATCAGACATCTCACCACACCATACTCTCCACAATAAAACGGTGTGGTAGAACGCAAAAATTGAACTCTACTAGAGATGACCATAAGTATGTTAAAACACATGAGGTTACCAAATTATTTGTGGGGAGAGGCGGTGAGACACGCCACATACTTGCTCAATCGAGTTTCCACAAAAACTTTAGTGACCAAGACCCCTTACGAAGCATTTAAGGGGCACAAGCCAAACCTTGCGCATCTAAGAGTGTTCGGATGCTTTGGATACGCAAGCATTGACTCTCCTCGTCGTCGCAAACTGGATGACAGATCACGAGCTTTAATTCATCTTGGAATAGAACCTGGAACAAAAGGATATAGGTTATTTGATCCAATAAGCAGAAAGATCGTAGTTAGCAAAGATGTGAAGTTTGTAGAAGAAGAAACATGGAGATGGGAGAATCGTGACACTGAGCTAAGAGATGAACATGAATCGTTCAACATTTTTCTTGGGGCTTACAAAAACAGAGGACTGAGAGGATTCGTGAGTCGTGATGAGGAGACAAATGAAAGTGATCAAATCACTAGAGAAGCAGAACAGGTCGTGAAACATGAAGAGATTATGGCTGATGAGGGTCATAACAGTGAGCACGACGGAGAAGCAGATGAGCCGTCACAACTACGTCACAACTAGTAGCCGAAGAAGATGATGCAGACGGTGGTGCTGGCTTGAGACGATCGACCCGAAACAGAACCACACCCGGTTATCTCTCTAACTATGTTCTGTTTTCAGAGATGGAGTGTGAGCGACTCTTAATGATGATGAATGAGGAGTCATTGAACTTTGATGAGGCTCGAAGCATGAAAGTCTGGACCGATGCGTGCCATGATGAGATAACTTCAATCGAAAAAAATAAGACATGGAGGTTAGTTGATCTTCCCAAAGGAGCTAAGGCAATTGGTTTGAAATGGATATTCAAAATCAAAAGAAATCCAGATGGTAGTGTGAACAAATACAAAGCAAGATTGGTCACAAAAGGTTATGTGCAAAAGCATGGAGTGGATTTTGATGAAGTATTTGCTCCGGTTGCGAGAATTGAGACTGTGCGACTTATTCTCTCGTTAGCCACATCATATAGCTGGGAGGTACATCATCTTGATGTGAAAACTGCGTTTTTACACGGAGAACTAAAGGAAGAAGTTTATGTTACACAACTGGAAGGTTTTGAAGTCAAAGGTAGCGAAGACAAAGTGTACAGATTGTTTAAATTACTTTATAGCCTAAGGCAAGCACCGAGAGCCTGAAATATTAAACTCAATGAGATCCTTAGAGAAGTAAGGTTTGTTTGATACACAAAGGAGCCATCATTATATTAAAGATTGGAAGGAGATCATTTGCTTGTGGTTGCCGTTTATGTAGATGATTTACTTGTCTCAGGGTCTAATATGGAGATGGTAGTTGAGTTTAAAGTTGAGATGCAGAACAAGTTTGAAATTAGTGACTAGGGTAAGCTAACTTACTATCTAGGAATTGAAGTAGCACAATGTGAGGGAGGTATTACACTGAGACAGGAAAGATATGCGATGAAAATTCTAGAGGATGCAGGGATAGAAGAGTGTAATCAAACGCAAGTGCTTATGGACATGAACTTGAAATTGTCTAAGTATAGTGATGAGCGATTGATCGATGAAAGAAAGTATTGAAGGAGCATTGGCTGTTTGCGATATTTGCTTCATACGCGTTCTAATTTATCATATAGTGTTGGCTTGTTGAGCAGGTACATGCAGGAGCCGAAAGAATCGCATGGTGCTGCGCTGAAGCAACTGATGAGATATATGCATGGAACATTGACCAACAAACTCTCTTATTGGCGTACAAGTAATGTTGGTTTAGTAGGCTATAGTGACAGCTCTCATAATGTGGATATCGATGATGATAAGAGCATTACCGGGCATATTTTCTATCTTGATGACTTTCATATTACCTGATGTTCACAGAAAAAGAGATTGTGGCACTGTCATCATGTGAGGCCGAGTTTATGGCAGCCACTGAAGCAACCAAACAAGCCATATGGTTGCAAGAATTGCTTGGAGAAGTGATTGGGAAAACTCGCGAGAAGGTGCCAATAAGGATCGATAACAAGTCTGCGATAGCTCTCACGAAGAATCCTGTGTTTCATGGTCGCAGTAAGCACATTCACAGAAGGTACCATTTTATTCGTGAGTGTGTTGAGAGTGACCAAGTTGAGGTAGAACATGTGCCGAGAAGCATGCAGAAGGCGGACATCCTAACAAAGGCCCTGGGAAGAATTAAGTTTAAGGAGATGAGAGATCTCATTGGAGTTCAAGACTTGACTGGAGATAATTTCAAGCTTAAGGGGGTGAATGTTGGATTAAGCTTGAAGAAAGCTTGAGGAAGAAGTAATCTAAACCCTCTCTAAACCGAGTTATGGTTTGAGAATATCTAAGTGTAAACTGAGATATGGTTTACTATTAAAGATAAGGATCATAGATTTAGGAGATATCTAAACTATATTGTATTCCTTATGGATTTAGGAATTGGAAGTCCTATAAATATAGTTGTCGAATAGGGTTTAGATGTGAGAGAATTTTTAGAGTTGTGTTGAGAACTTAAGAGAGTTTAAGATTTTGTGTAAGTTTTCTAAAAGAGTTTGAATAAAAGGAGAAGTTATTCATTCATCGTTCTTAAGCTCAATACAAAATGTTTGTTACTTTGATATTCTCATATCTCTGTTTTGCAAACAAGGATAACTTAGAGCATATCCAAATGCCATCTCGAATGCAAAATAATAATTCGATTTTATGGTTCCGATGTAAAGTTTTTTGTTACATTACAAATGCCATCACTTAAATAACCTCCTCCTCCAAATGCCATCACTTAAGTATTACATTTTAATTTCTTACTTTTTAAATGTTAAAATAATGCTATTATATGTTTTAATATTACATTTTATTTTTTAATCAAAAATATATAATAGCATTGTTTTAACGTTTTTTTTACCAACAATTCCTTTAATTAATTAGAAATCTCCACGAATGATGACTCATTCGAGAAGAAAAGAGTTTACAAAAGAAACATCTCTAGATCAAGATCTGGTCGCACGTGCTAAACAGTCTGCTTTTGAGTTCAAAGAACGTGAAATTAAAGAAATAGAAAAAGTAGGAAATAATAAACGAAGGGAGTAGAAATCATCAATGAAATTTGAAAAGTCTGGCCATTCTTTAGGTGATTGAATGATGGACACTAGTTGCGCACTATCGATCTCAAAGTCCTGACAATCTATCATTCTCGAGTGTAGTGATTGCATCGCCCAAAAGAGAGCTTCCATCTCCCAGTGCAGAGGAGATAAACTTCGTCTCGTACTTTTGGCTCCAAGCAAAACCATTTTACCTTTTGGATCCTCGCAGACCCAACCAAATCTTGATCTTTGGTCCATCTGTTTCCAAGAGTCATCCACTTTGCAACGGGGCTTTGACCTATCGTTTGGCGTGATGAATAGATCTGAACTACTTTCTGGAGAAATTACCTGAGCAGTCATCCAAGATGAATGTTCACTCATAGCATGTTCAACTATGCTTTTAGGGTCCGGTTCTACTCCTTGGAAAACCTTTTGATTCCTCGCCTTCCATAAAAACCACAAAACCCAGATAAAAATACCATTGGTGCCATTTTGCTCTACCCCCGTTGGAAACCTCCTGAAAAGATAATCCAAATTTGCAAACACAGAAATTGTTGGAAATTCTGCATTCATAAAATTGGCCTGATATAAATTCCAAACTTCCAACGAATTAGGACATTCGAAGAAAACATGGTTGACAGTTTCTTCTGCTAATCCGCAACGTTTACAAAGAATATCACATACCACTCCACGTTGTGAGATTCGTACTGACACTGCCAAAATATCCGAAAGAATCTGCCAAATAAAATGTTTGAGTTTTAAGGGGCAGTCTAACTTCCAAACATGAGCCTTCAGCTTATTTAAGTTTGGATCTTCCTCGGTTTGTTCCATTTCTTGCTTTTCAAAGATTCCAATAATCTATATCCTGATTTAACTATATACTTTCCAGATATATTAAAATGTCATAACACTGTGTCCCTTTTAATGGAATTACTTGGTTGTATTCCCCTAATAAGCACAATATCTTCTGGATTCATGAATTCATTAACAATAGGTGAATGCCATTCCATCATAGTGGGATTAATTAAATGTTGAACCTTAAGATTTGGATGAAGCCAACTTCCCCTTCCCCGTGCCGGCCGTGGGAAGACATCCGATAACCAAGGATCCCGCCATACCGATATTTCTAACCCGGATCCAACACCAATTCGAATACCCTTTCTTAGGAAGTCCTGAGTCAAAAAAATACTCCTCCAACCGAAGGATAGTGAATGAGGTTTTTTCGCAAATAATGGATGTAGTTTCCTAAAGTATCGCCCTTTAAAAACTCTTGCTACCAGAGAATTTTGGAATTGGAACATTCTCCATAACTGTTTGGCTAATAGAGTCGAATTAAAGGTCTCAATGTCTTTGAAACCCAAGCCCCCTTCTTCTTTAAGGGTGCTTAATTTGTTCCATGCAATCTAATGGAGACCGCGGTTTCATCCATTAGAAATCCACCAAAATTTAGAAATAGCGCCAATTAATTTTGAGATTAACTCTTGGGGGAGTCGGAAGTATGACATAACATAAGTCGGCAGAGCAAGAGCTACCAATCGAATCAATATATCTTTTCCACCACTGGAAAGGAATTTGGATGTCCATCCGTTTATCCGAGTATTTAAGCGTTCCTTTACATAATTAAAAATTTTACTTTTTGAACCACCTTGACTCTCAGGAATACCAAGATAATCACCCATGCCACCTTCTCTAACAATGTCCAACCTACTTTTCATATGATCCTTAATTTGATCTGGTACATTTTTTCCAAAAGACACTGAGGATTTGTCAAAGTTTATCACTTGTCTTGATGCCCTACCATATTTCCGTAAGATTTCCAATATCGAGTCACACTCGGCCTCGTCTGCCTTACAAAAAAAAAGAATATCATCCGCAAACAACAAATGTGTAATTGATGGGCTATATTTAGCTATCTTCATGCCCGATAAGGAGTTATTGAGTTCTTTCTGTCGCAAGTTTGCTATCAGGACCTCAGTGCAGAGGATAAAAAGATATGGGGAGAGGGGATCCCCTTGTCTTAGTCCTCTTTTGGGCTTTATCTCTCCTTTTGGGTCTCCATTTATGAGCACCTTATATGAAACCGAACTGACACACCACATAATCCATGAAACCCATCGTTGATCAAAGCCTAGTCGCTCAAGAACCGCCTCAAGAAAGGACCATTCAATGCGATCATACGCTTTGCTCATATCCGTTTCGACAGTCATCCTATCATACCTACATTTCCCATTTGTACGTAAAGCATGAAACATTTCCTGTGTTATCAAAATATTATCAGATATTAATCGTCCTGAGACGAAATCAAATTGAGTTTCTAGAGCAGTTTTGGGAGTATCTTCTTCAACCTCATGCATAAAAATTTTGAGATCACTTTATAACCCACATTGCACCGGCTAATCGACCTAAACTCATCCATCCTTTTTGGCTTATCTATCTTTTGAATTAGACAGATATTCGTCTCATAAAGACGATCATCAAATTTTCATATGGTGAAAAAATTCATGACTAGTGTCACCAAGTCCTCTTTTAAAGTATCTGAAAACCTCTGGAAAAAGAGAGCAGTCATACCATCAGGTCCCAGAGCTTTTTCTGGATACATAGCGAATAATGCCAATCTAACTTCTTTCTCCGTTATATCTTTTAACATGTATCCCGTCACTGTCGATCGCACTGGCTCCAATACCTCAGTAAATTCCCCTACATCTGAGGGTTTAAATAAATTATTAAAGTAATGAGTTGTTATTCTTTCCATTCCATCCTTTGTACCCTCCCATTCCTCATTAGGATTGAACAATCCTATTATCCTATTACGTGTCCTACGTTTTTCAGTTGTGGCGTGGAAAAATTTTGTATTTTTATCTCTTTCTTTTAACCATAAATTCCTACTCTTATGTCTCCAGTATACCTCCTCTTCTTTATAAGCCTCTTGTAACTTTCTCTTAATCTCATTGATTACGTCAAGAGGAATCGCATCATCATTTTGTGCATCCTATAAAGCCGTCTTTAAAGCGACAATGCTCGCTTGTCCCGACATGATATTTTCCTTTCTCCATCTCGAAATTGCGTTCCTGCAATTTTTAATTTTATCCATGAACATTGGGTTCCTAAAATTTTTTGTCCTCTTCCAACCCCGGTCAATCTCATCTTGTAAACCTTCTTTTCCAACCCACCTTTTATCGAAACGAAATTGTCTCAAAATATTATGAGGCCTCGACTCTGATGTTAAAAGAATCGGTCTATGATCAGATCCGATCATTGTCAGATATTCCACCTTCGATCTGGGAAATAAAACCTGTCATTCTTCATTTCCAACCGTCCTATCGAGTTTACATCAAACATTTTGATGATTTCTAGTACCTTTCCAAGAAAGAACATTGCCCGAGCAAAGAAATTCTAACATCCCACAATTCTGAAGCATTGAACTGAAAGGAACAAAGGAAATTGATGAGCACATACTTCCGCCTTTTTCTCATGATTTCCAGTTAACTCATTAAAATCTCCAATCATTACCCATGGTTCAGTTTTTTGAGTCCCAATACTCGATAAAATATCCCAAACAAGGTGTCTATGTTTGACCACCGTATCCCCATATATGAATGAAATAAAAACTTTGTTTCCATTGAAAGTAACACTTATGTCAATAATATGATTACTTTCACAAAGAACATTCAAATTTATTTCATCATTAAAAAATAAAGTCAATCCACCACTAGAACCACGTGGTTCAACCGTACATAAATTATTATAACCAAAATGAGACTTAAACTTTATTAAATTAGAAAGAGGTTGCTTTGTTTCAGATAAAAACAACAAATCTGGTTTAAATTTTTTCCATGTCTCTCGCAAATATTTCACTGTCAAGTCACTCCCTATTCCTTGACAGTTCCAGCTCAAGATCTTCATGATTTAGTCGGTAGTTTCAGAGGATCCACCATCTCTTTCTTGATCTTTGTATTCTTGGTTGTGCCGATAACCTACGCACCACCCTTCACCTTCGGTCCAATCATTTGTTTCCCCACGACCATTAAGCATTGTTTTAACGTTTAAAAAGTAAGGAATTAAAATGTAATATTTAAGTGACAATATTAACATTTTCACATTGAGATAATATTATTGGACACTAATATATCTGCAAGCTACTTATAGATAGAGTTTAGTTGCTGAATACGCACACCAACGTCTTAGAACTTAATTAATTAGAAGGTCGAAAATTACCATATAACTTATAGTTTTCTTGAGCGATGATTTCATCTCTTTTACAATCTCGAAGTCTTATGTTTGCAACATCTCTTCCACCCTCATATGCCACGTCACAACATTCCACTTTTCTTCCCTAAACACAGAACAATGAACCCATTATTAATTGAGATGTATTAAGTTATGATCAGATCTTGTTAATCCAAACAAGAATAAAAAAAACCAGAATCTTATTTACAAGATTAAATGAATTATAAGGAGACTAAAAACTGGCGAGGCTATTTACAATGTCACTCTTAGCAAATAAATTTGGCTATATTACCAATTATCCATAGTAAATTGATTTCTTTTAAAACTGAAAAATGAATTAAAAAAAAACAAATCTAAAAATCTAAAAAATTGATTTTCTTCTAAAATTAATTAAAACAATTTCTTTCATAAAATGAGTTATGTAACAAAAAAGAAACACAAATTAACAACATGGAAACAAAGCAACAATTTTATATAAAACAAATTTACTTACACAAAAATATAATCAAGTTTAAGTCTTTTTATAAAACTTTTTCCTTTGTCAAATATTTCATTTTTTTCCTTTGTTAAATATTTCAATTTTTTACGATTAAGAGGTTCAAGACTCGTGGACCCTTAATCCGCACATGTAAGATCAAATCAAATAAAATACTCGTTTTTGACGAGCAAACTCTTTCCAACGCAAGTCTAATTTTTTCCTTTCAAACATTTTATCTAATGATACGTTTATATTAAAATTAATTAAATTAAGTACATAAAAAGTTATTGAATTATCATAACTTCATAAATCAATTATTTTTTAACTCTAAATCTATTCATTTTTGAACAAATGACCTAATAGTAGAGATTTTGAGAGTAGATATTGCAACACGATAATTAAATATGTACATTTATTTCTTTTGAATTATAAATATTTCTAATTATTGAACTTGTGAGTAATTATAAACTAACATATTAAACTAAAATAATATGTAATAAGCTAAACTTATGCAACTAATCCACAATATGATAAATAATTATAGATTTTTATAATTTTATATACAAATTATTAAGTTGTATTAAATTATTTGAAAGTAATTGTAAACTTATATGTATATGTATATGTATATGTGTGTGTGTGTGTGTTTGTGTGTATGTGATTATAGTTTAGTATTTTTGAAAATCATTTAGAAAATATTTTTTTTACTTTTTAATTAATAGAAATGTAATAATTTTCGTGGATCAACACGAACAATGGGATCATAAACTGAGTGGTTTAGGTTGGTGTTAGAATCATAGTTTTCAGCGTGTCAAATTTCAAAATATTTATATTAATAAAATATGTATATAATCAAATATATAGATATTTATTAAGAAATTCATGTCTACAATGTATACGGAACAACAAGCTAGTATAAATTAAAAGAAAATTTTTTTCAGATACCATGAAAATAAGTTATGTGGACAACTGTCAGAGGTGGGCAACATTACCATTTCATAGATTTTTTTTAATGCCGCAAACATTGGAAATGATATTTTAGATCTAGAAATTAATCTTTTACTAAAAATAACTTTTAGTCTATAAATTAATCTTTTAAGTTTGTTTATAGTCATTTGTGTTTGAACTATAATTTTGTTTTTTAACGTTTAGTTATGATAAGTTTAAAGTAATTTTATTTTATAGTATTTTTAGAAAAACATCATGTTAATGGTATTTTTTTAGCTCATGATGACAATTTTTGAACAAAAATTTATTTTACTTATGGTTTTTAGAATTGCCCTCAATAAAATAAATTTTCTAGTTAACAATTATCTTAATTAGAAAAATTCTTAAATATAGGTGAACCATTATGTTTTAATACTAAAAACCCAATAGTTATTTTTTGATGAAGTTTTTTGTAAACCCAAATTCAGAAAGATAAATTCAGATGACTGAATGTGAGACAAAAAAAAATTCCCTAGGAACAAAAACGATATTAGTACCTAGATCTTATAGCATTACTAGAAATTTGTAATCGACATCATCAGTAACAATTTAAATTCCCATTAGACAAGTTGAACGAACCTGTTTTGGAGTTTTGGGAGAGAAGACTTGGATGGAAGCAAGAGGGTCCGCAGAAATATTACCAGACAAGGAACACGAAGTCATGTTTTTCGGAAACTTCCTTGTGTAAGAAGTAACAACCTTTTCATTCTCTTGTTCAATTGAATCGACGAAGAACCAGTGAAAAGCTTCACATGGATCTTGAGACACTCGTCTAGTGTTAAACATGAAAAAGGAGGTCGTCGTCCTCTAATCTGAGGACGAAATATTTCGATAGGACGCACCAAGTGGCTTCGTGAGAATATCTTCTCATAGATATGAACTGAGTATCTCCATGCTATAGAGAATGTTCACTTATTGGCTCTTATATAGCAAATTGATTGTTGTAACATTCGTGATTGGTCCACATTGGTTGCTTTAATAATATGAGAGACTGATCTTGCATGGTCCACGCCGGGGAAAAGCGGTTTGACGATCTCCATGTGGTGGAAGCTGCGAAGAGGAGTCGTTGGGTGAGATGATAGTAATCCTGATAAGTCACCGTGAAGATCCATTTGTTTCGCATGTTAAGTAAATACTTACTGTGTGATACATTTTTTACCGAGGGTGACTATACTAACCTTTTCTGTATCTGTTACAAATATAGTTGACATACCTAATGAACTCTTTCTCATGGACAAAATCAGCTCCCAGATCAGCCAAGCAAAAGCTTTGAAGTTGATCTCCTCCCCAAATATAATGATACCTTACAACACATTCATCTAGTTTTACAACCAAAGCCTCCACCAAAGGATAACTTAGAGCATATCCTCCTCTTCCGAATGCCATCTCGAATGCTAGATTATAATTCGATCTTATCGTTTCCGAATACATCCCGATGTAATGTTTTTTGTGTGGTCGTATTTGGACATCACATTCACAATGTTGTCTACGAAAAAAAGACTATCATCATCACCCATCACATACCCGTGTTATTTTGGACAAGATGTAAACTAAATCATGAATTTTTTTTTCTTTTTAAATGTCATACACAAACTTCACATATCTTTCCTACTAGCTTACTACTAACAAAGTTTTCCAATACTCGTTTTGCCAAAGTCATCCAATCATGACATCAAATTTTTTGTACAAAATATATATTGTAATAAGTAAAGAAACAAAAGAAATTGAAAAGAAAATTAATATGTTATAAAGGATCAACATTATTGACTTTTAGAGATTTTGACCTAAAGCATGTTTGTTTGTTTATTCATAAGGTTCATCTAAATGATCCATCTAGAACATGTATCTGGATGGAGCATTTGAGTGATGCTCGTTTTTATAATTTTCGTCTGTTATCTGGATGATTCAACTAGATGAATTATATGGATGTTCTTTCGTTTGCTCATCCAAACAGTTCATCTGAATGATTGTAATTGAAAAATACTAAAATGCCAATTTTTTTATTTCATCATATCTTTTAGATCTTAATCATAGTTTTTTACTTTAATATTAATCAAATTAATTCTAATTTTTTTATCTAAGGTATATTTCCAACTTGAATCAAATTTTTGTATTCAAAAATTAAAACTGAATTTTAATTTTTAACTAAAAATTTTTCCACATTCACAAAATTTCATTTTCATAAAATTATATATTAATATACATAAACGTAAAAGTACGTAAGAACATCAATTTTTAGACACATAAAATACGATTTTTATGCGAAATATGATTTAACAGTTTTGACAGGAAAATGAGTTTTTGTAGGTTTGGCGAGAAAATACAATTTTCACTTTTGGCGGAAAAAATTTGATTTTTCAATTTTGGCGAAAAAATATTATTTTGCGGTTTTAGCGGGAAAATATTATTTTGCAGTTTTGGGTGAGAAATGTTATTTTTGGTTTTGGCAGAAAAATTGAATTTTGTGGCTTTTTACAAGTAACTACAATTTTGCTGTTTGGTATAATAGTTTTGAAGGAAAATATTATTTTTCGGTTTTGGTAGGAAATTTTATTTTTTCTTTTGTCAGGAAAATGAGCTTTGACGGGTTTGTCGAGAAAATATGATTTTGTGGTTTGGCGGTAAAATGGTGTTTTGTGGGAAAATGTGACTTTTTCGTGTGTGACGGGAAAATTTGATTTTGTGTTTTGGCAAAAAATACGATTTTTTGGTTTTGGCAGGCAAAATATTATTTTGCAGTTTTCGCGGGAAAATGTTATTTTGCATTTTTGGGCGTAAAACGTGATTTTACGTTTGGTGGGAAAATATTATTTTGGTGGGTTTGGCAAAAAAATACGGTTTCGAGGTTTTGGCAGAAAAATATGATTTTTTATTTTTGGCAGGAAAATGTTCTTTTGCGGTTTTGGCGGGAAAATACGATTTTGCAATTTAGGTGAAAAATAGGATTTTAAGATTTTGGTGAGAAAATGTGATTTTTGTATTTTTAGTGAGAAAATGTGATTTTGCAATTTTGACAGAAAAATGTTATTTGCAGTTTTGGCGGGAAATGTGATTTTACGGTTTCGACGAGGAAAATGAAAAATTTAAATTATTTCCGGAAAATATGATATTGTGGTTTGAGGGGGGGGGGGGGAAAAAAATTTTTCGGTTTTACCGGAAAAATACAATTTTATGATTTTACCTGGGAAAATACAATTTTGCAATTTTTGCGGGAGAACACGATTTTCGGCTGCTAAAGAACAAGCCTATTAGGTTTTCATTATGTACATTTTTGTATTGTTTAGCGGCATTTTGGTATTTTAGAGTTTTGGATGAACTTGATTCATTTGGATGATCTAGATAAACTCATCCAGATATATGATGTTCATATATGCATCTAAACGAACATCTTTTTATAGATTCATCCAGACGAAACCATCTGGATGAACAAAAGAACAACACTTTATTGTATTTTGATATCATCTTTTCTAGTTTATCATGTCTTTAGTCTCGAGAGAAATAATTGTTGATTTTTGGTTTCGAGAGTTATATACCATCAACTTTGTTTCAAGAAAAGTTTTGACATTTGTCGTTTTTTGTGAAAGTTTTAGATGATAAAAAATTATCTAGAGAGACAAAGAGCAGCTAATAGTAAATACGTACCATCTCACTCCATCATCTTGTTTGAGCCTATAAATCTCGAGAATGGATTTATAGATCCGAATGTGAACTGGATTTTTGAGCTTTAGGTAGATTCTGAGTTTCTTGAGGTCTTCATTGACTTTAAATGGCAGGAAGGTCGGACACCAAAGCCTGAACTCTTCCAACGGTTCTACGTCCAAGAAGACATTCTCAGGTGTAACATTTGGTCTCCACCAAGATTCTATGTAAACTTTTCGAATCTTCCATGCACGTAAGCTCCCTACGAAAACGAACATCACATGGCTCAAGTTTGTCAATGTTTCTGTTAACGAAATTACATATGCAAATCAATCACATGCACTCAATACGTATACTTTATTCAATAGAAATCAACAAAGTAAAATAATACAAACTCAAAAGAACTAACTTGATGATTTCTTCTCTACATTGAAGGTTTTTGAGTCGACTGTAGAATGATAGAGGCTTGCATGAGCAATCTCCTAAGATAGAAATTTGCCCCTACGATGGTGTGAGTAGTTTCACAGACGTCTATCTTACACGATACAACTATCGATCTCCATACAACACGCCGTACGGAGACCCTTGCAAACTATACTCTGTTTTTCTTCAGAAATTATTTATGGGGAAGAAGAAGATTGAATCAAATTGATTCTATCTCTCGCAGTTATTCTGATTCATCTCTTTATATAATAAGTAAAGCAATGCATCTAATCGACATGTACTGACGCATACCAATACGTCAAGAGTTGTGTTGCCTATTTTGATTTGTTTAATTTTATTAATTAAAAAAAACTCCAACAATACCCCACATTTTCTATTCAAACTTAACAATACCCCACATTTGAATAGAAAATAAGTTCTTAGATTTTTGAGAAGGTAGAATCAATATGCATCGGAAAAGGTGTCTTTTGGACTTGAACCTTTCCTAGTAACAACTTATCGGATTCTCTTTGTGGGTAATGAACTATAGTCTTGAATTAACCACATATTACAGGAAACCAAGACAATATGTGAAGCGCATATATTATCCGCTCATTTCTAGTTTATACGGTTGTGTTCTTTTTGGTCCTGAACATATTCTGACTTCATGAGAGCTCTAGAAAATCTAGCCATATCAATTTTCATAGGTGCGACCCGACACCACTCTCATATAGGTAATGTTAATTAAAGATAGTCCATTTTATCCCTCTTTCAGAAAAGATATTAACATTATTAAGAATATATATTCAACCCTTAATCTTCATGAAA
Source organism: Anastatica hierochuntica (assembly GCA_900406275.1). Taxonomy (NCBI): domain Eukaryota; kingdom Viridiplantae; phylum Streptophyta; class Magnoliopsida; order Brassicales; family Brassicaceae; genus Anastatica; species Anastatica hierochuntica. The sequence continues at coordinate 26,257 of OVAN01002496.1, forward strand.
CCACACTTTACTTCATAGGAACGAGAAATGTGTGTTTTTCCCTTGAGTCTTTCTCAACTAGTGCGCCTCTTGAACTTAGACCATGGTATCTCCAATGTTGCTAGGTAAGGTTTCCACCAAGTGGTGACTAATTGTGTTGGCTTTAAGCCCGTTCCCCTCAAAGTGAATACGACTTGCTGTTTTGGTAGACCTTTGGTCAAAGGATCAGCCAAATTTTCCTTTAATCTAATATAATTCAATGCTATCACTCCATTGGAAAGCAATTGTCGTATTGTGGCATGTCTCCGACGAATATGTCTTGACTTGCCATTACAAAATTTTATTTTTCCCTCTATTTAAGGCAACCATGCTATCACAATGGATATATAGAGCAGTCACTGGCTTTGGCTTCATAGAGGAATATCTTCGATAAAATTTCTAAGCCATTCTGCTTCCTCCACAGTTTTATGTAGTGCGATAAACTCGGATTCCATTGTAGAACATGCAATACACGTTTGTTTAGATGATTTCCAAGACACATCACCACCACCAAGTGTAAACACATAACCACTTGTAGATTTGCTGTCTGTGCTTCTGAGATCCAATTAGCATCACTATATCCTTCTAAAACAGGAGGAAATTTTGTGAAATGCTGACCATAATTAACTGTATGCTTTAAGTATCTTAATACTCTAATTAAAGCATTCCAATGTTTTCTATTTGGATTACTCGAATATCGACTTAACCGACTCAATGAGTAAGCCAAATAAGGTCTTGTACAATTCATAATGTACATGAGACTTCCAAGAATTTGTGTGTACTCTAACTGAGAGACACTTTCACCTTTATTCTTTGAAAGCTTACATGTTGGATCAAATATAGTAACAACTGGTCTATCATCAAAGTGACCAAACTTCTTTAGAAGTTTCTCCACATAATGAGATTGATTAAGTGAATAACCATTTGGCTCTCGTTTAACTCTAATTCCAAGAATTACATCAGCCAATTCCATATATTTCATTTCGAAGTTGTCACTAAGCATCCTCTTTGTGGATTTGATAATATCTTTACTTGTTCCCATTATCAACATATCATCCACATATAGACATACAATGATCGTATCATTTTTGGTTTTCTTGATGTACACACATTTGTCACATTCATTTATCGTAAAACCATAAGATTTCATTGTATTGTCAGACTTTTCATGCCACTGTTTTGGCGCTTGCTTAAGTCCATACAAAGACTTTCTAAGTTTACAAACTTTCTTCTCTTTCCCTTTGACTATAAAACCTTCGGGTTGATCCATATATATTTCTTCATCTAATTTACCATTTAGGAATGCCGTTTTAACATCCATTTGATGAATTTTTAAATCATATATGGCCGCAATTGCTATTAGCAATCTGATCGAAGTGATTCTAGTCACCGGAGAATATGTGTCAAAGAAATCAAAGCCTTCCTTTTGACGAAATCCTTTTGCCACCAATCTCGTTTTATATTTCTCAATCGTACCATCTGGTCTTAGCTTCTTTATGAATATCCATTTATGTCCAATTAGTTTATTACCTGGTGGTAAATCAACCAATTCCCAAGTATGATTACTTAAAATGGATTCAACTTCACTTTTAATCACCTCATTCCAATAAGGTGTTTCTAAAGATTCCATTGCAGCCTTATAAGTTTGAGGTTCGTATTCGCTCAAGTACGTCATAAAATTCGTATCAAAGTCTTTAGAAATCCTTGCCCTTTTACTTCTTCTTGGTTCACGTTCTTCATCTTGAACCTTTGATGCATTTTTCACCAACTTCACGTACACGTTTAGTACTTGGTTTAATTGAATCTTTGTAAGGAAATATATCTTCAAAAAACTCAGCTTCATTTGATTCAATGATTGTATTTATCTTCAACTCAACATTATCAGATTTATGAACTAAAAATTTGTATGCAGCACTATTTTCCGCAGGACCGATGTAAAGGCAATCCACCGTTTTTGGTCTGATGGTCGTTCTCTTTGGTAAAGGTATTTGAACCTTTGCAAGACAACCCCACACTTTCACATTTTTATATGAAGGAGTCTTATTCTTCCACATTTCATATAGGGTTTTATCATTCTTTTTATGAGGAATTTTATTCAATATTGAATTTGCCGTAAGTATAACTTCAGCACATAAGCTAAGTGGTGCACCCGAGTTATTTAGCATGGAATTCATCATTTCCTTCAACGTTCTATTTTTCCTTTCAGCAACTTCGTTTTGCATTGGAGTATAAGGTGTTGTGGTTTGATGAATAATTCCATGTGTAGAACAAAAATCTGATCATTCATTTGATTTATATTCTCCACCACGATCGGATCTCAGAAATTTTATTTTCTTCTCTAATTGATTTTCAACTTCTGTTTTGAATTTCTTAAACTTATTCAAAGTCTCATCTTTGGTCTCGATCAAATAGATTTGGCAAAACTTACTGTAATCATCAATAAAAGAAATATAATAATTTCTTTTTCCCCTACTTGGAATTGATTGAAAATCACACACGTCACTACGTATCTAACCAAGTAATACGTTTGACTTTTCTACATATTTGTAAGTGTGCCACGAATATTTTGATTTTAAATAGACTTGATATTTGCTTCTTTTAATATTATTAAAGATTGTTCTTTGGTAACAATCCTAAGTTCATCATTCTATATAGGGAACGATAATTGACATGTCCCATTCTTGCATGCCATAAATCATTTGAGTCAATCATGTAAATAGAAGCAGAGCTATTGCTTGCAATTTTATTAATGATAGATTCAACATTTAGTTTGAAAAGACCATCACTGAGATAGCCTTTTCCTACATACATCTCACCTTAAGTGAGCACAACCTTATCAGATTCAAATACAATTTTAAAACCTTTGTTGCTAAGAAGAGAACCTGAAATCAGATTCTTCCTAATCTCAGGGACATGAAGCACACTTGTAAGTGCTAGTTCCTTTCTAGAAGTGAGTTTTAAGATCACTTTGCCTTTCCCTTCAACGGTAGCAGTGCTAACATTTCCCATATAGAGATTTTCTCCACCAGAATTATGTTCGTACGTTGAGAAAATAGTTTTGTCAGAACATACGTGCTTTGTTGCACCAGTGTCTACCCACCAATCATTAGATTTCGTCATAAAGTTTTCCTTTGAAACAACAACAACAAAATGATTTTCGGCAAGATTTTTGTTATTGACATCTCCAGCGGTTGATTCGTCCTTTCTGTGGCGGCAATCTTTTGCTCTATGTCCAGGCTTTCCACACACCCAACAAGCACCTTGTGGCTTCTTCTTAAATTTAGAGCCTTTTGAAAAGGTGAATGGCTTCTTCACCTTCTTGTTTTTCTTAAAGCTCTTGAATTTTGAGTTGTTTCCCTCAATTACATTGGCTTTAGCTTCCATAGAAGAAAAATCAGATTTCTCGTTCTTACGATTTTCTTCTTCTACACGAAGCTTGAGAATCAATTGTTCAAGACTCATGTCTTCATGTAAGTGTTTCAGATAGATCTTGAAATTTTTCCCAGCTTGAGGCAATTTCTCAATAATAGAAGCAACCAGAAAAGCTTCATTCAATCCCAAACCTTCATCCCTCAATTCATGAGAAATAACTTGGATTTCTTCCACTTGTTTCACCACAGAACTTGTATCACTCATCTTAAAATTTAAGAATTTTCCCACAACGAACTTTTTAGCGCTTGCGACTTCATACTTGAACTTCTTCTCTAGTGATTCCCACAACTGTTTAGGAGTTTGGAATATATGATAGACATCGTAGAGAGAATTTTCCAAGGCGTTAAGAATATAGTTTTTGCACAAAAACTCGTTTTGAGTCCATGCCTCTGACGCTTTAACGATCTCGTCCGGAATATCACATTCGACAGGTAATTCTGGTCCTTTAGAAGTCATGCACTGTGCCAGATTCAATGTCATGAGATAAAACATCATCTTTTGTTGCCATCTTTTGAAGTCCACTCCTTTGAATACAAAGGGCTTCTCAATTTGATTTTTCACAGTTGCAGTGGATTGATCCATCTATCAATTTCAAAAGGACCAAAACAAAATAGAGAGAAAAAGAGGATAAATTATGTCTTAGATTGTTAACGAAATTACAGATGCAAATCAATCACATGCATTCAATACGTATACTTTATTCAATAGAAATCAAGAAAGTAAAATAATACAAACTCAAAACAACTAACTTGATGATTTCTTCTCTACGTTGAAGGTTTTTGATTCGATTGTAGAATGATAGAGGATTGCGTGAGCAATCTCCTAAGACAGAAATTCGCCCCTACGATGGTGTGAGGAGTTTCACAGACGTCTATCTTATAGGACACAACTATCGATCTCCATACAACACACCGTATGAAGACCCTTGCAAACTATACTCTGTTTTTCTTCAGAAATTGTTTATGGGGAAGAAGAAGATTGAATCAAATTGATTCTATCTCTCGCAGTTATTCTGATTCATCTGTTTATATAATGAGTCAAGCGATGCATCTAATCAACATGTACAAACGCATACCAATACGTCGTGAGTTGTGTTGCTTGTTTTGATGTGTTTAATTTTATTAATTAAACAAAGCTCCAACCTTAGGATGCAAGAGCCTCTCTTGGCATTTAATGGTGAATATGTTACTAACGAAAGGTTGAGAATTGATGTATGTTTGATTGAAGAATACGAGGATGAAGAAGGTTGCGAGCAAGCCTAAGATCACGCGATATTTTCTTAAGATCTTTGTGCGGTAACGTGATGAAGACATTGTAAAATCGAGATTTAGATGAAGATGGTTAAGACTTGAAAGAAGAGATTTTAGGTTATGATTGAAGAAAGAAAATATTGATCAAAATTCTAATAAAAGAAAACTTGAGGGTTTAGTATGAAGCCATTGAAATAATATTTATACTTCGATCGGTGAATATAAGATAATATTTTGAGTGTATTACGTGGATAGCAATATATATTTGAAATCTATGTAGATAATTAATGACAATTACTTTTAAATTTTTAATCTTGTGTATTGCATTCTTTAGATCATGTGTTAATTGACGATTGGATAGTCGTATAAGTATATCTCACACACTTAGATGTGACTAATTTGGACGACTTCTAATTTTTGTTCTTAACTTTTCAAACGTTAAAACAATGCTATTATATTTTTTATTCTAAAATAATATATATAATACTAAATCCTAATATGTTATAAGTGGCAGTAAACCTTGCAATCAAACTTTCGTCGTTATATATAATATTATTATTATGCATAGCGTTTTATTCTTAGTCTAATCGTGTTAGTTTTCTTCAGTAAAACGAAGAAACTGTCTCACTTTGGATTTGAGGCCACTTAGAAAAAATTGACTTGCGTGCTTCATCTTTCTTCGGTCCAAAGCTTAAATAGTTCAAAAAATGCCAAAGTAAACTACTACGTTTTATGGACGTGAAGCCAATTTTTGATGTGACGAGTTCACGAAAGTCCACAATATGCTTTCGCTTGTAAAATTTCATTGTTTACGTGGCGAGTTCTCATAGATCTATTTTCCATGTGTATATTAGATTTTAAAAAACAGCGAAAAAATAAAATAAAAAATCATACTCTAATTTGAGCGACAAACAAAATAAAACCCTAATTCAGTATACTGTAAATACTACATTCCGTTCTTTGCTCTATATATTTTTTCCTTAAGGTCAAATATCTCTTCTTCTTTATAAATCCGAGTTTGTTCATACATTTTAGTCTCATGCCTTTTTCATATTTTTTTATAGAAATATAGCATAATTTTTTTGTTAAAAATATAGCATAAACTTACGCAAGTTTTCATGTTCTTGTATATAATATACTTGATTTTGACCCGCACGCAAGCGCGGGATTATAGTATATTAGAATTTGTTTCTAAGTAATAAAGGTGTACAAATATGTAATTAAAAATTATGGTAGTTAATATTACAATACTTTTAAAGTGGTTCATTTAAACATCTTATGTTTAAAAAGTTTGGGTAAACAATATAATACGAAGATTGTGTATGTTTTGATAAATTATGCAATTTAAGACATGAATGGTACATGAAATAATATCAATTGATCGTTTTTGTACAATTTTAAAAAATTGAAATGGAAGTACCGTAAATGTGTGTCTATAGACCAACTTTTTGAAATAGTGTTAATATTGCTAAATTTTGACAATTTTAGTTGAAAATCAATTGAGAACTGAAACACTAAATGGTTCAGTTTTAATTTAGTTATAATCCAAAAAATCAGACCAAACGATACAAAAGTTCTTATGTTTAATTCAATTCAAACTATTTTTGAACCCAACAAATTAACTACTATTCGGTTCTATTTCTTTTATTCTTTATAAAAACATAATCGAATGAGAATTGAAACACTTAACGATTCAGTTTTTGTTCGATNAAAACACTTAACGATTCAGTTTTTGTTCGATATTAATCCGAAAAGTCAAAACTAAACAAACTGAGTTCAAACCATTTTTGAACCTAAAAATTAGTTACAATTATGTTTGATTTCTTAAAATTGGACATATCTAAAATTTGACAAAAAGATGTTTTGTAAGTAAACATGTGAAGTCTATCTTATATTGTACGTTTATTGCTCCTCAAAACTCTCACAATCATTGTGACATAAAACAATACACTACTTTAAATACTTTTAATGTTTCATCTACACCGGGTTTACAAAATTATGCTTAAAAGAGTAAAAATTTGAATATTTTAATTTTTATGAAATTTTTCGTTTTTTATTGAAATATTCAAACCAAATATTTTATTAAAATATTCAAACTAATGGTTAAAAAGTTAAATATAAAATGCAATATTTTTTGTTTTAATCTTATTCAGTGCCCTCACTAGTGATAAAAATTCAACCCTAAACTATAAACCCTAAACCCTAATCCCTTAACTCACACCCCCAACCCTAAACACAA
>OVAN01002497.1:0-33184 GCA_900406275.1 Anastatica hierochuntica
TTCAAATCACACAATGAGTATACCTTCTATGATGGGTCTTCCTTGACGACGACGACGACGGTTGAAGATGAAGAAGAAGATTGAAGATGAAGAAGAAGAACGGCGACAAGGAAATATGAAGAAGGATTCGCAATGAAGAATGGGAATATGAAGAAGGATTCGCAAAAAAGGATTGGAATATAAAGAAGAAGAAATTGAAGATGAAGAAATGAAGAAGAAGGGAGCAAAACAGTTCGGCGGCGAGAAGAAGAAAGTCGAAGATTTGAAAAAGAAGAAAAAAGAAACTGAAACCCTAATTTTTTTTAATTTTATTTGTTTATTTGTTTAAACCCAGATTCGGATCCAGCTGGGAATGGATAGTCCGAAAAGAAGACCCATTGTTTGAATTCATTAAGGGTAGGTTGGTAAAATACTTCAATTTTACTTGCAATTCTTTATAACGAGGTTATACGAGAGAAAATTTTTATAGAAGAGGTTATATCAGAGATTGATTCCCTCCGCCGCGACTCAGATTCCTTCGGCAGTGGAGACATTCTCGAAGACGGTGGATTTGATGGTGTTGAAAATGGAATCTTCTGGGCTTAGTAGGGATGAATCAAAGGACTCTGCATTCATCGGCGCCGTTAACCAAATGTCGAAATCGATTATGAGATTCAGAGAGCTTCAATTAGATTCAACTTCGGTTTCTTCTTGGTTAAACTGGGCTAGTTCTATTCAGCATCGGGCTATTTCGCTTCTCGACGATGAGTTTCATCATCTTCTAGATCGTTCCAGAGACGAGAGGAAGAAAAAAACAAGAGCGACGATGAAAATTTTAATCACAATGATTCATCGCACGAATCGAATCATTGTAATTCCCAGAACGATGAGGAGATTTTCCACCGGAATTAATCTCAAGGCCAAAGAAGATCTGTGATGACGACTTGGACAGAAGAGAGAAGAAGAAGAAGAAGAAGAAGAAGAAGAAGAAGAAGAAGAAGAAGAAGAAACGACGCCGTCTTCTGACTTTTTTTGTTTTGTCTTTCTTTTTTTGTTTTGTTTTTCTTTTGTAAAAATAAATTAAAATAATAAAAATAAAAAATTTAACTTTGAAAACAACACCGTTTTGCAAATTATATGTCATATCATCACTCAATCGATAATCATCTTTGCAAAACTGACACGTTGTCGGTTTTATGTATGTGTGGGCTAATTTAGTTTAGTTTAGGTACCCAATTAAAATTTATTATGAATGTGGGGATATAATAGCACAGTCGATAAATTCATGAATGGATTAGTCGATATGGAGTGAGTTCAGACATGAATTGATCGTTTCCCCCCTCGTTTTAACCATAAAATCAACCTTGCAGATATTCCGCAAGCATAAGGTTTATGGATCCAAAACTTCTGACTCTTGGGTCGTGTCAAAGTTATCACAAGATGTCTCATTCTAAGCTCGCTATTCAGATATCGCATGACTGATAATATCTCGGTGGTTCTCTAGATCTCCCCTCAAAGAGCTTCTTATTCCTCGATTTTCAAATAAAACAAAGAATCCAAGGGTATGACTCACACTCTGTTGCGTTGTGGGACCCGTACATCCTAAAAAGGTGAACTTAAGTACTATAAATGCTCGATGTTGGGAAGAGTCATGGAATCGACGAAATAGGAGCTAAAGTCCATGTTTTCATCGTCGGAGGACATTTAAAAAATGCATGCATCGCTGTCTTCACTAGGCACCTACATCGAGGACAATGATTATCACAGTTGATTCCCCGATGAACCATATTGCGTGTAATGACCAACTAGCCGGATATAATCTGCCATATAAGATGACGAATATATCTTCCACACATGACTCCTTAAAGCAGAAAGAATTGGTTCTAAATAAACTACCCCACCTGTAGGAGAAAGAAATATATGTGCCGTCTAATACCCAAATCGTACTGTATAAAGACCATATTTCGTATATTACCAACAAATTACTGGCTAATCAGTAGCTCCTGATGAGTGGAACATCTTTAGGATCGACAAATTTATCTAGCATCTCAACATTCCACTACTGCGTTATCCAATCGATAAAATCACTCATAACCATCAATGGATGCACTACAGGTACTCGAGCCCTCTCCGGGCGCGTTGGTGTTCCAGGAATCCATTAGTCCTCCCTAGCTTCGGTAGTTAGGCTAGAAGAATCTTCTGTCGGACACCCAGTTATAGTAGCGATTTAGCCGTCATAACACTCCGCCAACCACAAGATGGGTTATCCTCAGACGTTACTCGCAATGGCAAACTATTCTTGTAATATTTCCCTTTTAGCATCCATGCTAAAAGAGATTGGGGTAGCGAAGTAAGCACCAAAGTAGTTTGGCCAAAAGAGCCAAATTAAACTCATGAAGGCTCCTGAAGCTCAAATTCTCTTCCGCCTTCAGAGTGCACAATTTATCCCATGACATCCAAGGATACCCCTTCGTGGCGGATCCGAACTCCACCAATACCTCGCGAACGCACGTATCAGTTTATCACAAATATAAAGGGGAGCAGAAAACTAGACATCACATAAGTTGGTAAGGCCAACGAAACCGCCTTAATCAAAGTTTCCTTCCAACCTTTTGATAGTCATTTAGTCAACCATATACTCACTCAACTCTGCAAGCGATCCGTAATAAAGGAAAAGACCTTACATTTCGAACCACTAATGTCCTCCGGGATACCTAAGTAGGTTCCTAGACCTCCCTCCTCTTGAACCCCCAAAATAGTTGTTCCTTCAGAGCATTTGACACTCGTTTTCCAAACATGAGCTAAGACTTGTCCAAATTAACACACTGTCCCGAAATTGTACTATATACCTCTAATATCTTCATTATCTGCAAACATTCATGGGGTTCCGCCTTGCAAAAATAGACTAACATCGGCAAAAAGAAGATGAGACATTGAAAGACTAGCTCTCGCTACTCGCATGCCTGTGATATGTTCCTCAAACTCCGCCTCTTTCAGAAGGCCAATGAGCACTTTCATACATAGTATGAAGATAAATGGAGACAAAGGGTCTCCCTATCGTAATCCTCTCTCGGAAACAATATGGTCTTGTGGCTGACCATTTATCAACACCTTGTAGGACACCAATCTAGTAAATTGCATGATGCTGATTTATATGGTTAAAACGGCATGAACAACTCAAATATCATTATATTTTTGAAGTAAGGAAAATAGATGTTTTATTTTGGTGGTTTATTGTTACTTTTCAGTACTATAAAAATATTGTATAACTACATATTAGTTTAAGGCTATAAAAAATTATAACTGCGACAAGACACAATATGTAGTTATAGTTTCGTGGTTAATTTTAGTTATTGACTCTTTTATAGCTAGTAAGCCACGGACAGCCACGACTTCTGCCGTAGGGAAAAGCCACGTATTAGCCACAACATGTTTCGTGGCTGAATTAGCGACTGATATGTTTGTGGTCATTTCGTAACTTTTTGCTAGGGTTATAGTCGTGACATTTCAGTGACTCATTGCCACGAATATAATTGTGGTGTTAAGTCGCTAAATAAACACGAATTTGTTTGTAGCTATATCCGTAGTTGTGTTTTGCTATGAAACTTGTTGTGGTTTTTTCTTGATTGTATAAATCGAGGAAAATTTTACAGTATCTCTAAAACCATTAAATATTTATTTAGAAATTAAGAAATTTGATATATTAAAATGATAAAAGAACGAAATAATTAACTTAACCAAAAATACGATATAAATAAATTAGGTATGCTATAAGAAGATCCAAAATACATAACTAATACATAGGGTTTTAAAAAACATAATTAATACATAAACTCATTAAAGGGCGTTGACTCATTACCCATCTCCATCATCAAGTGACCTGCACCATTCCTCAAGATTAGGTCTACTTGCAGTTGGACCAATAACAGGTACAAATGTTGAAGCAGTATTTGGAGATTTTGTCGTGATATGAGGTGTAAAGGGTTGAGCCGGTTGCCGAGTTTCAGGACCAAGTCCTGAATCTCGCATAATCTCTTTTTGAGAAGCTAGAATCGCTTCAACATTTGTCGTGGAAGTGGTGACTCACATATCCACGTTGAGATTGTTGTTGAGAGAAGCACTAACATTCTCCGTTTGTTGAACTCATCGGTATTGAGAACTGTCAAGCCCGTAAGTACGTCATTTCTTAAGCTTATTGATGTATTGTGCTTTACGAGTTTTAAATTGAGTTTTAGTTAGAAAATATGATGTTTTATTATGTATAAAATTTGTTTTAGAGTATTTTGGTGCTCTTTAGTGTTTTTACAGGTTTTAGGTTGCTTTGGAAAAGAATGTAAGAATTTGGATCAGAAATGGACATTCTAGAATGCAGGATTATGTTGAAGTATCAGAAGTTTGGCATTATTTTATAGACTTCCCACTGTTGGATTGCATTGAAACTTTGGCACAAAGTATCCACGTGAGTTAGCTTTAAATTGGAGGTGGTTTGAAGGAAATCCAACGGCGCGATCAAAAGTTATGACCATTTCAGGGAACATGTGTCAACTTGGCGATGAAAAGACGAACGCATAAGTCACAAATTTCCAGAGTGACAAGGATCGATAGGGTCGACCGGTCCTTGTCATGACGCAGAAAAAACATTAAAAGTGATCCATATCCACCATAAAAGACCCAACTCGACTTGGATACTTATATAATACCCAAGACTTGTGTTTTTAGGAGGATGAGGCTATTTTTCTTGTTCTACATCAGACTTTTGAGTTTTGTAATCCAAGGGAGAAGATTTCTCATCCGTACTTCAAATTGGAGAAGATTTCTGAACCCTCTTTTCATATTATATTCAATTACATGAAGTTTCTCATTGATTTGTCTTGTGATTGTTCTTTGATTATGTGTGAGTAGTTCATCAATTGGGTTTAGGATTGTTCATAGGGGATTTCATGATTTGTTGATTTTAGGTTGTTAGAATTAGGGATTTATCAATTGGATCTTCATCTTAAGTTGTTCTAAATGCTGAAATTAGACTCATGATCTAGTTTCTGATCTTAGGATGTTTTATGCACCGAAAGTGTTCGATGAAATGCTTGAAAGAACTTTAGATGAGCAAAGTGTCCTTAACCAACGGAAGTTGATGTTATTACGCTTTCTGAACATATTAAACCTAACTTTAATGCATGTTTAGAATCTGAAATTCAACGGAAGTTAGTCTTAGGATTCTATAGCATAGGGAATTAGCGCTACAGAAGTAGGTTGATTCTATATTAGTGATTTGAGTTCGAGACGGTTCTTAATATTTTTCTCTTATCAGTTTATCCTAATCAATAATGATATGATTTTCCAGAGAATTCCCTGTGCCCAATGCCTTCTCCTGTCGTTTACATCCGCGTGATGTCATTTCTTTCTAGCTTTACTTGCTGCTTTAGTCCTTAGTAGTTTCAAAACCACAAAATTTTGCCAACATTTATCTATCTTTTCTTGTGAAACCATTGTTAAATTCCACAAAGGCCCCCAAAATTTTTTTTGCCATGTTGAACGTATTTCTTGACCGAAGGATCAATACCGAACCTGAAATAAGAAATAAGTGTGCATCCTATAGTAATTATAATATAATAACATATAAATGAAGACAATAATACAATAAAGAAAATCTATTAATTTGTTGGGATGGAGGTGTGATTGGTTCGCCTCGTAGGGGCATTTATTAGATTTGTCACATACTACTCTCGTGGCTACCTAGCCACGGCGGTTTTGTTGCTAATGACATGACAATACTAGCCATAAATAATTTTGTAGCTATTATGTGGCAAGATAGCCATGGATAGCCACACAATAGCGACAAAATACTTCATTTTCGTTCGTGGCTTTCAATATGGTATTTTCGTGGCCTTTTACTTTTAGCCACATAATAGACGTGGCTATTCCCTGGCTATATGACTTTTTTAGTGGTGTACAAAGTTTTCTTTGAATTTTTAATTAAAAAATTGTACGAGGAGACCCTAAAATAATGTTTGTTAAATAAATATAAAATATAACATTTTAAAAATACAATGAATTAATAATAAAATAAAACATAATATTATTATATTTAAATCAAATAAACTTATTTCATATTCAAAAGACATTCGTTTCCTAAGGACGAAGGAGGTTTAGGTTTTAAATCTCTACAATACTTTAACAAAACCTTATTGGCCAAACAATTATCGAAATTTATTCAGTTCCCTGATTCAATGGTATCCCAAATTTTAAGCGGTAATACTATAGGAAGACACATCATTTAGAGGCCAAAAAGCCTTATTCTCCTTCATTTGGATGGAAATCATTATTGCTACAAAAAAATATTAATTCAAGGTGTTCGAATAAGGAAAAGGTATGGAATTAACATATCAGTGCGAAATGACCCATGGATACCATATACGCGGCCACGACCAGCGGGCGGACCGAGAAGTGATTGGCGTCCCACGCTTGAGGTGCAACATTTAATAGATCCAATGATTAGGGAGTGGCGTGTACCAGTTATGTGAAAACTTATGGTACCGAGGACGTGGATTTAATTCGGGGTATCCATCCAAGCCATACTCTAATGGATGATAGCCTGGTATGGAACTTTACAAAATCGGGACAATATACAGTTAAATCGGGCTATCGAATTCTTCAGTCATTGGAAGTAAATCGAATAAATAATTATGGTGGGAGGCTGAGTGTGGACGTCCTGAAGGCACATGCTTGGAAGACTAGATGTCCTCTAAAAATAAAACATTTTCTCTGGCAAATGCTCACAGAGAGCTTGATGGTAACCACTGACTTATAACAAGGGGGATACGATGTGATACTATGTGCAAGTGGTGTGGTGCCTCTGATGAAACGACCAATCACATATTTTTTGAGTGCCCATTCGTTGTTCACATTTGGACAAATTGTATAGACCCGGCACGACCAAAGAGGTTTCCAACGGAATCGGTTTATTATGATATGGATTATCTCTTTTGGAAAAACCCTCTACGGAATCAGGACCAAGATAGTCATGATATTTTACCTTGTTTTTGTGGTTCATATGGAAAGCAAGGAACCAAAATGTTTTTTAAGGGACACAATTAGACATCGAAGAAGTTCAGAGAAATGCATAAATTGAATTCTTTGCCTGGAAAGAGGCACAAATACTACGGCTTCAACCCGAACAATCGGTTAACACAAGGGCTACGGAACACAATGACATTTATTGTCGGCTGGATAGATCATGGAGACAACAAGATCCCACTTCGGATCTTGGATGGGTTTGTCTAGATGGAACAGACAAGATAATATTACTTTGAGCGATGCAAGAGATTCGACACAACGGGATAAACTTTCAACATTTTAAGATAGACTGCATGGAGCTCATCAAAATCACTCAAAAACCAGAAGACATGCTAGCCTTCTTCATCCTTACTTAAAAATTCTGAAGGTTACAACATCACTTCCCAGATTTTTCTTTAGCTGGAATCCCGCGCATGAATAATGCACATGCAGATTGCTTGGCTCGAAGTGCTCGTCTTTTATTTCATGAATTAGCATTTGTATACACTATACTTTTTAATTGGGCTACTAACCATGGAGTGATGTTTTAATTAATGTGTGATTACAAAAGAAAACATTAGCCATGTGAAGTTTTAAGATTCAAAATGATATTTATTATATAGAAAACGAAATAATTATTATAATAATTTATTAACAAATAGTATTACTATCTTTCGGTCTCGTCGTAGATATATTACTACAGATACTTCCACAGATTCAAAACAAAGTAATGTTTATCTTATCTATCAGAGAGAGGGTGAAAATAATTTCTCTCGGTTAGTACTGTTCATTTTCTCTTTTCTGATCGAAGCTTCATGATTTTCGTCTCCGTCTCCGGTGGTTTTCGCCGCCGGGACGGTTTTTTCTGTTCGTTTTTGCTTCGGCTACGATCGAAATAAACTTCGATCATATAGATCGACACCTTTTGTTTGTAAATCCTTCTGGTCCGATGACTATATTTCCTGCTTAATCGGAATCTCCTTCCGATCTCGGAGATCGGACTTATGTTTTGTTGTGCCTTCTGATTTGAATCGGGCAGTTTAGGATCTCTTTGCACGTTTCTCGATTCGATCAGACTAATAAATTTCCGATATAGATCAGATCTTTTGTTTTAATAATTTCTTTTCATGTCGGTTTGTTGTTTAAAGTGTATTTTGTCTTAAAATCCGATTTGAGAAGATTGTTATGCTTTCTTATTTCTCGCCTGATTAATTGCTGCTGTTAATCTGTTTTTGTAGTCTAAATTTCTCTTGTTAATGGTTTGCCTTTTAGTGATGTCTTATATGGACAATTAAAATCCGGTGTAGATGTTAACTGGATTTGGGGCAAAATCTCTCTTATCGAGAGATTAATTTAGTATTTGCGGCGACAGAAAAATAGGTAGCTCACGATGATTGGAAGCGGCGAAGGAAGATGGTGGTGGTGAAGAAATCTGGGAAGCGCTGTGTTGAAGACATGTTCGGAACTCATTTTATCCTCTAAATTAATTCAATTTCACATCCACAAACTGTATTTTACATTTTATCCTCTTTCTTGTTCACTAGTGGGGAATTGTTTTTAAAAAATCTTCCAAGATTATACTATTATTTTTTTTAGCTCCTTAAAATTTAATCAATCTCTCCCTTATGTTTATTGTCTTAATTAGTCCAAAAAGAAATATATCTAAAACTAAAATTTATAAAAAAATATGCCTTTTGTTTCACAATGATAGATATTTTAGAAAAAAATTAATTCAAAAATATATAATTTTTAAAGTGCCTATACGTCTTTGAATAGTTAACGATAATCGATTTCTTATTAAAATATTGGTTTAAGACTATAGAAATTGTTATCTATATTCATTATTATACATTAAATATTTTTAATATGTGTGAACAGTTCAAAACATCTATATTGTAAAAAAGGGAATACATATTAATATAGGTATTGATATTTATAATAAAATGAATATAAATTAGTTATCGTGATCATATTATCATTAATATTCCTTCTTTTATAACATAAGTACGTTAATAGTTATGAAATTATTTTTAGCCTCATACAAGATTAGCTATATCTTTTTATATATATGGAGTTAATCGTTATAATAAAAAATATAAAATAGTTAAAATTAAATTTTAGAAATAATATAGGTGGAAGAGAAAAATTGGAGAAAATTTATTAATAATGATAATTCATCAAATAACCACTAACTTTTTTAACTCCAAAAAAACTATGATGTTTTAGTTGAGCATGTCATTTTAACCATGAAAAATTAACATTATTCCGACGTTAAAAAATTAACCGAGTAAATTTACTGTTGACTTTTTATGGTTAATAAGGTATGCTCAATCCAAACATGACAGTTTTTGGAGTGAGAAGAAGTTGGTGGTTTATTTGGTGATTAACCTTTGCCTGAAATTTTTTTTGACCTTTTCCAAGTGTATTATCAACATTATTTTACTATATGCTAAAATCTACAATGAGAATTTGTACTTGTATTACAAAAACTCGAACGGGTTAGTCGGTCAATTCACAACATAGATAAAAAATGAAAGACTGAAAAAGAAATTAATTTTGTATTAATTATCAGATCAATCATATAAACGAGAAAAAATAAAAACAAGCAGCTTGCATAGCAAGTATTAAGTTCAAATTTCTAAAATTCAATCCCCAAACTAATATCCTCTCATCCTTTAAGTAGCTCTTGAATTAGGTTAAACTACCCTACAAATCTCGTGATCAAAAACTCTATGTTGACGGCAAATATTAAGGGAGGATCGGTTAAGTGACATGACTCGTGTTTGGCTTGGTCTTACAATTGAATCGGTCAGTTCGACCTTCTCCTACTTTTCGTAGTCATTATCGAGCTCGTGTTGGATCCATAATAGGACCTTATCTTCAGTTACCATCTAGTTAGACTTGGACTTATTCCTACTTTAAGTCTCGCTAGAATGTTTAATAATGAACCTCATGACTGGATTCAGTCCAAAATGAAATTTAGTATCAACATTTTCCCCCATCGTTTAAGTGCTATTTTGAGTGCAGTATGCACTGATAAGAGTTTTATCTCTATATTGAGATTAAGTCAGACTAAACTGCAAGAGAACGAATTATCTCTTATGGCATAGAAGTGAGATTGATCCATGAGGAGAAATAATTGACACACTTAGCTATGATAGATCTCAGTATTAAGCTAAACTAATAAGATATACTAATTTTTTTACCAAATATTACTTAAGCAAATGAAACAAAGCAAATAAGAAACAATAAACCAAACAAGCAAATTAATAAATTAGACTAAAATTTAGAGATTAAAAGGCATACAGATTATTAGACGGCCAATCGACTAGGATAAGTAAAACACTAACCAAAAATGCAAGGATTAACAATTAAGATTCATTCAAAGACAAGATAATTAAGATCAACTAGTTCATTCCTATGAAACTAATACATTTAATGACTACTAAATCAAGCTAATCTTTCCATAGTAATCTAGCAATCATTAATCACTAAACACAAGCCCAAAAGTCAACAAATAATCTTAAATCATAGGCTAAGAATGTCTTTTGAAAATTTCATCGAACATCTTCTAAGTGTTAAATTCATAGGATCTAGATTATGAGTGATCAAATCAAATCTAGCTTTAATAACCTCCTAAACATGTGAAACTATATGAATCTAATAAAAAACATCACTGGTTAGCATATATACTTTCCTAATCTATCCAAACCACGATCCACACTGCATAATCATATAACATGTAAAATAACATGAAATAAACATAACCATGATTATGAAAAGAAATTAAAGGAGAAAACTAAAACCTACTAAAATATTACCAAAGATTCACAAAGTGTGAGATCAAACCAAAAATGGGGACAAGAGATATTGAAAACTTAAGTTTTACATGTTTCCAAAATGTATTTATAAGCATTAGATGTGAATCGAGTTAAGCACGGACAAACTAGGTCAGATTTAAGACTTTTGAACAATCTCATTAAAATATAAAGTACACACAGTTCCGTATAAGTATTGCACAGATCGAGGGATTCCTTCAACCTTATGCACCTAAGACAATATCGTGGACCGATTAACTTGAATAAACTTACCTTAATCAAAAAGATTTAAAAAATCATGGATTTATGCAAAAATTATCTTGATACAAAGAATCAATCGTCATTTTAAGGTTGTTTGCTCAAAAATTCATCAAAATATGTAATAATATATGTACTTAATTTGATTGATTTGAATTACAATTGTTATTTTCTATTTTCTTTTGTAATTGAGTCTACATAATCTCACTTCTGCACCACTATAACAAAATCAAAAATCCTTTTATAATAAACTTTGATAGCTTTTTACAAAAAATATGTATCCTCTTTGTTTTGGTTCGTCATATTGTTCTAAAGGTATTATGCGTGGTTACCCTACTGCCTAAAATTCAGTTGAGTCTTGTTCTTCTAGTGCATGGATTCCCTCGGAAAGTTTACAAGCTAGCCCCTCATACGATTTATCATCATCCATCGAAGTCCATTTCTACCTTAATTTTCTTCTCAATCTATCAAGCTTTTGAATTTTGATTGCTTGTGAATAATACGTTTCAGTGTGATTCCAATCTTGCATCATTTGGTATCAGAGCTTAAAACTCATGTTCAAGGTTGTGTTAATCCAACCTCTATCATTTTCTTTTTTGTTTTGATTTTCCCATTTTATAAAAAAAACCAAACATATTTTTTTTATGAAAAAAAAACAGTTCGTTGATTTTTAAATATTTTTTTGGTGTGTATCTCCTTGAAATTTTTCTTGTTATCAAATTTCACAGGTACTTTGATACTTTTTTTAGGTTTTCAAAAACAAAAATTAAAAAAAAAACCTGTAAATTTTTTCTTCTTTTCCAGTTTTATTAAAAATACCACAAAATTTTCTTTGTTAATATTTTTTTTGGCACAAGAAAGCTATTCTATTACTTAAATTTGAGGTAGTGTGGCAAGCCACACTGGAATAGAACAACCAACAAAAGAAAAAAATAGTAGAATGCATTCTAGCTAGGCGAGCTAGGAGGTCTGCTTTTGAATTCAAAACTCGTGGAATGAAAGATAACTTGAAAAGCGGGAAGGATGTCGTCGCTCTCTCAAACTCTTGAAGCTCCATCGCAAATTCTGGTCAGTCATTTGGATTCGCAATCATATTAATAACATCTCGACTATCAGTGCCAAACTCCTAAACCGTTGAATGAGCCGCCATACTCTATATTGCCCATATCAAAGCTTCAATCTCTGAATGGAGAGACAATATCCTCCGAACCTGATTGCGAGCACCCAGCAGGGTACATTTGTCGGTGTCACCAAATAAAGACTATCCCAAACCACTATGAATATCTGACATCTTCCACGAGCCATCCACTAGGAAAACATTACGCAAACATATGATTTGCGTCTCTTTCCCCGGGTCTTTGTCCCCTGCGTTTCCGAAATGCTCCGCGACTCGCTCTCATTAGCTGCCTCCCACGCCAGCCATTCAGAGATGACATGGCTAACAATGTCTGGAGCGTCTCTCGTTATTCCCTGAAAAAGCTTCTCATTTCGTGCCTTCCAAATAAACCAAAGGATCCAGGGATAGGACACATGTTCTTACATACCCTCACCCTCTTGTCTCCAGTAAAGGTAAGCCATATTGCTATAAAAACTAGATGTCGGAAATTCCCCTGGCGCCAGTAGGGAGGGGACCAAAGCCCAGACCTGAAGTGAAGAATGACACTCGAAAAAAGCATGAAAAACCGATTCCTCCGAGGTCCCACAGCGACAAAGGTCCGCACAATATATTCCTGTACTCACTAAGTTGTGAGTCACAACCAGGTAGCCGGACAAAATTTGCCACAAAAGATGAAAAATCTTATGTGGAGCATCAATCTTCCACACACATAACTCTTCAGGGAATTGAGACTTGGTTCTTCGTATTCCACACCCTCGGTGGTTAACTCCCGCACAATCCTATAGCCAGACCGAACCGTATACTGACCTGATTTGGTAAATTGCCAGCAAAATCATCCATATGGAATGATTGTGCTATAGGTAAGCTCCTGATGAGGGGAATGTCTTCGGGCCCCATAAACTGTTCTAATTTCTATAGGTCCCACTTCTTAGAATCCCTATCAATAAAATCACTAGCAACCATCAACGGATGTGCCACAGGGACTCTTGCCCTTGTCGGGATAGTAGGCCTTGTCGGGATCCAAGGATCCTCCCATACTCTGGTAGTAAGACCAGAGAAAATCTTCTTCTAAAGACCATGGAGAAGTAAAGGCTTGGATGCCAGAATGCTCCTCCATCCATAAGAACGGCTTTCCGCGTTAGGGGCTCATAACGGAGTAGAAAACTTTTAGTACCGCCCTCTGAGAACCCTCGCTAAGAGCAACTGTGGAAATCGAATGAGACGCCATAGCTGTTTAGCCAAAAGATCCCGATTAAATTCGTCAAGAGTACGAAACCCTAACCCCACTTCCGCCTTCGGGGCACATAATTTATCCCAAATCGCCCAATGAATACCCCTACGAGGAGGATCCGAACTCCACTAGTACCTTGCTATTGCACTTGTTATCTGATTGCAGGTATCAAGTGGCAGAAAGAAGCTGGACATGACTTACGTCGGTAAAGCTTACGCAACCGCCTTAATCAGAATCTCCTTCCCTCCCTTGGATAACCATTTAGAAGACCACATATTCACCCGACTCTGCAAGCGATCCCTAATGAAGGCAAAGACCTTACATTTAGAACCACTCAAATCCTCTGGAATACCTAAGTAGGTACCCATTCCTCTCTTGTTCTAGATACCTAGGATGGTCTTCAGATCCCCTCTGACATCATCAGATACCTTTTTGCCGAACATAATAGATGACTTGTCTAGGTTTACACACTGACTCGATGCTTTGTCATACAACTCCAAGATCCACATTATCTCCAAACATTCCTGGGGCTCCGCCATGAAAAAAAGAGACTGTCGTCTACAAACAGAAGGTGGGACACTGGAGGACTAGCTCGCGCTACCCTCATTCCGGTTATGCGTCCCTACCACTCTGCCTCTTTTAGAAGGCCAATGAGCACTTCCGTACAAATTATGAAGATAAAAAGAGACAAAGGGTCTTTTTGTCGCAACTCTCTCGCGGGCATAATACGGCCACGAGGCTGACCATTGATCAAAACTCGATAAGATATTAAGCGAACACAAAATGATCCACCCTATCAATTTCTCCGCAAATCCCATCTTCCGCATCACTGCCTCTAGAAAATCCCACTCCACTCGATCATAGGCTTTACTCATATCTGACTTGACAGCCATGTGCTTTCCAGATTCCCTCTTCTATCACTGGCCTCGTTAGCTCCTCATTCATTGTTGTTGTGATCTTGTTCGGGATAAAAACCCAAAACCTCATCAATAGCTAATTGTCCAGAAGTCTGAAACAATTCGCGGAAATATATTGTGGCAACGGCCACAATTTCATCCTCTTGTTCTACTAAATCCCCGTCCTCATTCTTGAGGTGTATAGTCTTATTAAGTATCCTGCGCTGTTTCGTCGTCGCGTGAAAATAACTCGTATTTCTATCCCCTTCACGAAGCCATAGAGCTCTACTCTTTTGCCTCCAAAAAATCTCCTCCTCCTTCAGAGCATCATGAAGCTCTGTCGTGGCTGAAGCAAGTTCCTCAGGAGTTGCATTGTCCGACACATGGAGGCTATCAACCTTTTCTTTAAGCTCTTCCAGACTATGCTCTGCAGCTATCCGATCATTCTTACTCCAGAAAAAATGGTTTTCCTGCACGCATTAATTTTTGATCGTATATCCATTCCCGGAGGCATCCCACCCCAACTATTTTTGACAAACTCTTCAAAACCCTCTTTTTTAAGTAAGCGCTTATCAAAATGAAAAACCTTCCGCAGCTGTAGCGGCATAGCAAGGATATTAGCTAGAACTTGTCTGTGATCTGAGCCCCACATCTTAAGGTATTGAACATTAGAATGCGGGAAACTCTAATGCCAATCTGCGTTACCTAAAGCTCGGTCTAGGCGACATCGCACACGAGTACGATTATTCCCTCTATTTCCCACCCAGGACATTTGGTTCACAGTGTAAGGAAATTTCATCATTCCGCAATCCTGAATCATTTGACGAAAAGGAAGAAAAGAAGATTCAGGACGGATTCTTCCACCTTGTTTTTCTGCGTTACTAATTATTTCTTTGTTAATTTATTTTTTAAATTCAACAGAAAAAATTTTAAAAACATTTTTTGTTCGAAAAACCTTTCATTCGTAGTTTTCACTCAATCTAATAACCAAATTTTGAGGACAAAACTTTTTGAAGAAAGACGGATTGATGCAATATATTAGACTAGTTAACTTGAAGAAACTTGATCAAGAAAATTCCAAAAAATTATGGATTTATGCCAGAATTATCTCAATACAAAGAATGAATCATCAGTAAAATTGATTGCTAACAAATCCATCAAAATGTCTCATTTATAATATATGTAATTAATTTGACTGATTTGATTTGCATTCATTATTTTTCATTTCATTTGTAAATTGAGTCTCTATAAATTCATTTCTACCATTGTAATAAAATCACAAATCACTTTACAATTAACTTTGTGGGTTTTATACAAAAAGGTATTGTGTATGGTTCTTCCTTTCCTAAAGTTCAGTCGAGTCTTGTTTTTCTAGTGTATGGATTCCATAAACTCACCCTCACACGGATTTATCATAACCATCACAGTTCGTTTCTACCTTCATGTGCTTCTACATCTATCAAGCCTTTGAGTCTTGAATCCTCGTGATCAATAAGACTTGATGTGTACATGTGTATGGAGCAGACACAACTCCGTATGATTTTTGCACATGTCAGTATGCTTCTGAGGCCAAATTTTTAGGAAAACACGAAGCAGACACAACTTCGTATGAATATCGCACATGTTGAGTTATTCTTCTGTCCTTGTTCCAATCAAATACATAGTAGGCACATCTCCGCGTAAATGCGTGCGCAAGGCTACGTAAGTGTACCTAAGCTCCGAGTTTCTTTCTACTTCATTTAACTCCCTCTGATCATCTAAGCCTCTCATCGAACTCCATTTTTTAAGATAGACATTCTAAGTACCTGAAAAGAGACCAAAAGATGTTATATGCAACACTAAGTGCACAAGTGAATCAAAAATTATCAAAGCAAATTAAATGAGACTAAAACTAAGACTAAAGCTACTAAACGAGCTAAACTGAGATTAAAACTACAAGAAATCAATTCTAAAAACCATGAAATTTACACAAATATCATGCATAACGAAAAACTTCGGACCTCATCCTCAAACATTCTTGTGGCCCTCCAAGATGAATCAAAGAAGGGAATCTCTTGGCTTTCTAGACGATGTGGAGTTTGTCGATCCTCGGGAGGAGGATTCACCTGAGCTAGTCTTAGTGGGGGTTTATTGTGCTTACCTGACATACTTTCAAGAGTGCAACTTGATGTTTCTTATTCCCTACTTCATCTTGGAAGTGCTCGCTAGTTTCAAATTGACCTTCCTTTACATGAAATTTTGCTTTGTGTGGCATGTCATCACCCTCGAAGTCCTAGCGCATAAAGGTAATGTGCCCTTCTTTCCATGTACCCTTTTCACATTGAAGTCCATTCGCCAAGGCACCATCGTCGACGACCGTTTCATTCTTGACTGTCTATCGCAAAATAGTTACTCGCTTCTTGGGCTTTGACTAGAGGGCGATGACGTGCCTGATCCATAGAAATCTTGCTCTTTCATACTTCGCTATACTCATCGCAAGTTAAACTTTTTGTTATTTAACTGACGTCTAAACCTTCACAAGAAATCATATCCTTCAATACTTTAGCCCTATCCACTAGGGTTAAGGAAATTTTGATATGCTTAAAGTTGGCACGACCTAGCTTTTGAGAAATTGATAAGGGCATCAAGATCACACTTTCTCCTAGATTCACCAAACACCATTAAAATTGCAATTGTCCCAAAATTGTAATGCGAAGCTTCTCGAATCATTCTTCTTCTTGAGAAAGTACTTTTGAATGATGGCACTCCATTCATGAGTCACCACTATCTTAGATTTTTCATAACTTATCCGCTTAGCTAACACATCCTTGATTAGTTTGTTCACAAGAGGAAATTGTAGCATCAAATTAATGATGCTAATGTGATTTGAACTCCTACAAAGATGTGCTTGAATTTTTCCCTTTCCTTTTCCAAAAGTTGTTTCTTAAATCATCTCAGGAAAGGAAGTTTGGGCTTATAAAGTGGTGGACCAAATGTGACTTTTTCATAGGTGCTTTAACAATCTTCTCTTGGTTACAATTTTCATCTTTAACACCTATGGGTTTGCTCACATCGGTTCCAAACTTCCCTTCTTGTGAAATGACGTTTCTTCCTTGTATTTTCTCGCAACCTTCTCCAATTGTGCTTCACTAGATGGAAGCTCTTTCCCGCCCTTTAAGGTGATAACATTATAATATTCTTTAGGATTTACCTCTGGTTTACCCGGCAAGATTTTTTCATGGCTCTTACAAGTAAAAGCTACTTGAACCATTCAATTATCTTAAGTCTTGGCATGAGGAAATTTTCTCAATATTAAAATCAAAGCATTCAAACCATTGAAAGCTCCATATATCTTGTGTTAACTTCAAGCATCCTCTTACTCAACCAGTGGTTCCTCTTTCTTTCCTTTCTAAAATTTGGTTCACTAGAATTTCGGTCTCATTTTCTTGTGGAGGCTGGTTTTGATAGTTTCCTTGCACTTGGATTAGTTAAATTTTGTTTTAGGTTGGAATTTTTTCTCGTTGTTGTTGATCCTTCTGAAACTTTGTTGCTGATTCTTGAAAGGGTGGGCAACTTTGGTGTTTCAACATTTCGGTTTTTATTTGGGAGAAGTTGTTGTATGGTTTGAGTTTGGGTTGAAGAAATTTGGAGAGAAACCGCCTTGAGCATAACACATATCCTCTTAACTCTGTTGATAATTATCATTCTCTTCAACCTCTCTAACATACTCAATCTCTCTTTGATACAACCGAGTGAACTTCTCAATGCGATCATTCAACTCCTTAAACCACTCATCATCAAGATTAGTATCTCAGAGAGTTCTATCACAATCTCCTTCATAGGTTTGATCACTTTAAGAAAGGTTTTCTATTAAGATTCCCTTTCTTCAATGCTCAAATTAGCGAAACTACTACAACTAATGTTTAAAAGAATTTTGACATTTCTCCAATACCCTCTATGAAAAATTCTAAAGAGAGAAATCTTAGCCACTCTGTGGTGAGAGCGCAATCTTGTATAACCCTTCCACTACAAGAAACTAGAAATTTCGCGAGGGAAGGATTCCTTGCAAAGCCGTCGCAAATGCTGTTTTGCAACGTATTTGCGAGGAACACCACTTTCTCACAAATTGATGGTCGCAAATGGATTGTCGCAAATTTTATGAGGAAAATAATTCTCACAAACGAGTTGCAAAATCAGTGTCGCTAATGCTTCACATTTTTGCGAGGGATTTCCTAGGCTTAAGAGTTGTAGCAAATCTCTTGAAAATCTGTAACAAAATAGCAACGGATTTTCTACGACTTCGCTAAGGAAAAAAAAAGAAAAACATTAGCTAGGGATTTGCGAGTAGCCCTCGCAAATTCATAGCAAATATTTTCTAGGTATTTGCAAGGCTTACTCCGAAATCCGTAGCTAATATTTTGCTACGGATTGGAACCCTCGCAAATCCGTTGAAAATTTTTACTAGGGATTTGTGAGGTCTCCTTGTAAATCGGCAGCAAAATTTTTAATTTTTAAAAGAAAAATTATATTAGTAATCATATAATTAATAAATGAGAAATATTTAATTATTGAAAATAACAAATTAAATAATTATAATTACTAACCTTGACGAATATCTAATTCTTCTTGAACTGATTTAGGCCTCCAGATTGGACGAAATCCTGTGATTGCTGGTTCAACTCCTCAATCTTCGAAGTCACTTCATTGAATAACTTTTCAGACTTCTCATCGAAGAAAGTCATGTCCTTCTTCCTCTCTGTTGCATCCAGAATCGCTAGAAAATCAACAGTATCTAAGCCATTATCGTTAGCCTGCTAAAATAGTAAATAAAAAATTTAATGAATATTTAAAATTTAAAGTGTAAATAAATTAATTTAAAGTACTATTTAAATTACAACTTCCAATATTGCGACCTTTTGCTTTGAAAAAGTTTTGTCTCTCTCGATGAGTCCCAGCTAAAGTTGTTGCCCTCGTATTTTTACTATTGGAGCTCCTCTTTTAGCATTCAGATCGAGCCAATATCTCGTCAATATGGTCCAAACTTTTGGATCCATCCACTTTGATTTGGCGTCGTCGCCGCCATTGGTCTTCCTTTTTTTGCTTCACCGACAGATTTGATCTGTCATCCATACCTTACGCTTTGTCTCGAAATCCATGCAAACTCGGTTGTCAATCTAACTATCTCAATTGTAAGTTTGCTGTAAAAAAACAGGTTTTTCAAAAATATTTATCGAATATGAATGACAATTTTATTTATAAACAAGAAATTAATTACCGTAAATTTTTCGAACCAACGGTCAATGACCGATGCTGAAATCTATGACCAATTCGCATATGGTTCTGAAATCCGGCTTGAAAATTGACCGCACCGTCTTCACAATTTAGCCATCGTCATCAAACCTGAAAACAATACAAATCAATTAGTAATTTTTTAAAAATTATTATAAATTTCTAAAACTAAATAATTTAATTATTACCAAAAAGTCCCAAGAGGTCTATGTGGATTGAGGAGGGGTAATGCCGCTTGGCCCGAACTACTAAGAAGATCCTCTAGGGAAATGTTCTCAACGACATTTGGAGCAGCTGAAGCCGCTGGCGGAACAGAGGCAGGAGGTTGTGTGTTCGGCATGGGATCTGACGAGGTGGTTGAACCGTCTTGAGTAGTCGATGTTGGCGTTGACCGGTTTTGGGCTAACAAAAATCTAGTGTAATTGTTTTTGCTAAACAAACATATACAAATTTAAATATTTAACGGATCAGTGATCAAACTATAAAATTTAAAAAATCCTAATAACCATTCTAGGATTCTAAAAATCCTAGATTTCAATCCTAAATCATTCAAACAATGGAAAATGATTTAATGAATTATATTTATGAATTAAATAATAAAAATTAAAAAGAAAGATAAAAAGTTACTATTCTCGCCTAGAGAGAGAGAGGCGAGGTAGAAGGTTTAGAGAGAGAGAGAGAGAAAGAGAGAGAGAGAGAGAGAGGAAATGTGAAAAATGGGAAGGAGAAGTCTGGTAGATATAAAAAAAAATCGCAAATCCATCGCGCTTCCCTCGCAAACAGGGATCTGCCATACGTTCCAATTGAATTTAGCAGTTTTTTATATTAAATTCGTATTTTGCGAGGGATTTGTGGCGACCCCTCTCAAATCTTTCAAAAAATTTCATTCTCTCCAAAAATTTTGACGAAAATTTTATTTAGCACATAATCTTGCGAGGGATTTGCGACAGAAGCCTCACAAATGCCTCCCATATTTTTTATGATTTGGTTATTTAAGTATTTAGGGATTCATATTCTGTGACGGATTTGCGAGGAGTCGTCGCAAATACGTCACAAATATTGATATTGTGCGAGGAATTTACGAGGCCTCCTCGCATCGCAAAAAAAGAAAAATAAAATGTAATATTTTAAACCCTAACCCCTAAACCTAAAACTATGTTATATTTGTTATTAATTCCATTGGAAATGCAAATATCATTGTTTGTATGTTTTGATTTGCAAAAACATATATAACTTAACTTCGTTAATGTTGTAGGTTTCTCATTATGTTCTTGACTACACATTGTATGTTTTGATTTATTAAAACGTATACAACTTTTTAAATTTTGATATTCATTATGTTGGACTTTAATCGAATTGATTAGCATAATAAGAAACCTTATGCAAACTTGCGTTTGGAGTTTAGGGTATGCTTTACCGCATTTGGGGGTTAGGTAAATATTTTTTGTTAATTTACAATGGACTGGCTGGGACTCCTCGCAAATCCCTCGTTAAAATTCATATTTTGCGATGAATTCGCGAGGAAGCCTCGCAAATCTATCGCAAATTATTAATTTTAATATTTATAAAGACACATAATTCTAACTAACTAACTAATGCATTAAACTTAACACAATTTCATTTAATGCATATAGTTTTATAAACATAAAAACTTAAGTTTATTCAAATTCGTCATCTTCATATACGTAAGATTAGTGAGTATTTTCGTCGTACTCAACTTCATCTGCAAAATCCTCATAATCATGTAATTGTAAACCTTCATCGTCATTTATTTATCTTAGGCAATGTCCTCAACTTCTCTACAGGCTGGATTAATATGTATGCACCTTCTATAGACTCTACTGGAATTGATACCGTTCCAAGTCTTTCACCTTACAAGACGAATTCATCATCATCTTCGATTATACGACCTCATGGATTGACATGGATAACAAATAACTACATTTATCTTCTTTGTCTTATCTGTGGGAAAGGAATAAATGTGTCCTGCTCTATCTGCATTGTTACTATGAAAGGTTCGAATTTATTATACCTTCTATTTGCGTTGACATCAACAACGCCCAAATTGTTGACTCAGACTCCTCTGCCAATTGTAGGGTCATACCAATTATACTAGAAAATTATGCATCGCATGTTTACAAGTCTTGGTAACTAACTTCTAGAATCTCCTTCAGAATACCGTAGAACTCGGTTTCGCCTCATACACAAATCTCGTAATTTGTTGTTGTCATTCGGATGTCCTGCTTATACGAATTTAATGTATATCCGCCAGTGAAGTACATCACTGAAGTGAGAATCTTTGATATTGGTCCTTGGACGATTTTATGAAACCAAGGGGGAAAGGTTCGGCTCTACACCCATTGGTGACCTAATTAAATAAAGTAAATTAGCATAAACATTGTATTTGTAAGAAAAAGTTAAATTAACAAATTAGACATATACATAGTCCAACAGTATACTTACATAGTATTTTCAACCAATTTGCGAAATCACAGTCTTTGTACTTTTCATATTCCTTATCAGAAAAATTCGGAAAAGTTTCTCGAATCTGAGTATCGAATGATCTACAAGGAATAATATAATAGTGTGTATATATATATATACATTGAATTTATAACGTAATATAAACTATATATATTACCTCTTTGAACAAAATTGCAATTGCTTAAGGTACAAGTGTTGACACTGTGATAATCGTCATGATCAGCCCACCATACTTCCTTCAGTTTCTCCGCAAGTCTTCCTATTTATGAGAAGATATCAGGTATATCGGGAGCATTGTATGTAGGTGCCACACCTCCATTATCATAACGTCTAGGTGAAATGTTTTTGGTTCTTATGGTTGGACTGAAATAATACTAACTCAAGTGAGACGTTTCCTCAGTTAAGATGTCTGCAATGATCGACCCCTCAACTCTTGCAAGATTTTTTGTTTTTCCATTCAAATATTTCATGAGTCTCTCAAATGGGTACATCCACCTATATTGCACTGGTCCAACAAGGAGTACCTCATACGGTAGGTTTACTGGAAGATGTTCCATCACATCAAAGAATGAAGGAGGGAAGATTTTTCAATGTTATAAAGCAATACTAGAACATTACTCTACATATACTTAAGTCTATTTTCTGTCAATGTCCTAGCGCATATGTCTCTAAAAAATATACCAATGCTTACAAAAACAAATAGATTATTGGTAAAAAAAATTTGTTTCTACATACACACACACACACACACACACACACACACACACACACACACACACACATATATATACACACATATAAACTTATAAAAAAATATATATATATATACATATAAATATATAAATATATATATATACACACACATATGTATAAACTTACACATATATATATATATATAATTTGTTTCTAAATATATATATATATATATTTAAGTATGTATATATATATATATAATTTTTAATTACCCACAATTGCCTCATGCATATTTTTCCTTGCTCTACAGACCTTAAAAACTTTTAAACATATCTATCTCGGAACTTCAGTGAAGATGCAACACACACAAACAAGGCTCTTTTCGCTTTAGGAGACAATCGAAAGTTGGGGATTGGTAATTTCCCGTCCCTGGTAATATGAAGCTCACTCCTATTATGATTATCTGTGTATCCATCATACACATTTGCTCTAGTGTGCCAGTTACCTCCACGATTCATTGTTTCCTAAGCACCGTAATAATCAATTTGCTCGAGCAAAGTGTTGCTACTCAAATATGCAGGAGGAGAAATGCGCACAACTTTGTTCTTCGCAAACAACTTCTTGTTCTTTCTGTATGGATGACTCACCGGAGGAAATCGACAATTACCATCAAACGAACTAAGTTTACGTCCATTCTTTAGTTGAAAAGCATCATATTGGTGAGCACAATACGAACATGATAACCTTCCATGAGTAGTCCACCTATATAGCATTCCGCATGCCGGAAAGTCACTAATGGTCCACATTAGTATTGCCCACATAGTAAAATTACGCTGTCGTGATTGATCATATGTACGCACAGAAGTTGAGCATAAATGTTGCAACTCACGGATTAAAGGTTGCATAAAAACATCTAGGGACTTTTTTGGATGCTTAGGTCCCGACACCAAAATGCTCATAAAAAAAATTCTTTTGCATGTACATTTTAGGAGGGAGATTGTATGGCGTCAATATGACTGGCCGTAACGAATATTTTCTATCGGACACACCAAAAGGACTAAATCCATATGTGCATAAATCTAGATAAACATTTCTAGACTCATGAGCAAAACTAGGATGTACCATTGGAAAATACTTTCATGCTTTCGCATCTGACGGATGAGTGATCTCCCCCATATGCAGTATGATGTTGTGCATGATATCTCATTGCTGCCAATGTGTTTTTTGATAGATATGAACGCTTGAAGCGATCAATGATTGGAAAGTACCATATTCGCTGGACTGGTACCCGTGTTCTTCCACTTGTAGGTTGATATCTCGACTTTCCACAAAAGCGACACTCCTGCAACTTTTCGTAATTTTTTCAAAAAACCATGCAGTTGTTAATGCATACATTAATCATTTCTGATGGTAACCCAAGACACAAAACCAACTTCTTAGTTGCATAATAAGACTCAATTGAGTTATTATCCAAAAGCAAGTACTCTTTAATTAGTGCAGCTCATGAATCCATGCATACCCCAAGTAAGTTGTAGTCATTTTAAATTGTCATCATCCAAGATGCCAATGGTAATTTAGAATGCCTTTTTCTACATCCATCGTAGATAGGTTGATTTACATCATCTAACATATCATATAATCTTTTGGAATCTGTGTTGGGTTCTTCATATGAATTATCCATAAATGCATAAGATGTTTCATGAAATGCATCTCTAACCATATCATGAAACATGTTTTTTGTTGATGCTGATCATAACTGAATTGATGAGGATCATTATCATGTCTAGTTTCAGTAGATTGATAATATATTCCATGACTTTAACTACTATTTCCCGCACCTACACTACAACTTTCTCTATGTGAAAGCCATAAATAGTAATTTACTCTATTATATAAATGCCTCTTCACAGTATCTATACCCACATATTTATCATTTTGGCACTTACGACAAGGAAAAAATATTTTTACTGTGTTCTTGTGCAAGTGGATTGTTGATCACCTCATAAATGAATGCACGCATGCCATAACGATATTCTCTAGTTACTTCTTTGGTATCAGGATCTCTATGTCGATACTTCCATTACCGTATGCTGAATATTTCGTGCTCTGAGATCAACATAATAATTTACTCTATTATATACTAGAATAACAACACTTTACTAAACTAACTCTAATCTTTTGGCAATTTACCATTAAATCCATCATGTTTTATTTTTCACATTAAATGAAAAAAAACGAAAAAAACAACTAAAATATTTTAAATAAAAACGAAATTTAAAAACCTGAAACGAAAATATACATAAATAAATTAAAATAAAAACTAAAAATTTATAAAAAATAAAAAACTATAAAGTTAAAATTTAATTTTAAAATTATAATTTGTTAACTAATAAAAACGAAAAATTAAAAATAAAAACAAAAACAACTTATAATATACTCAAATATTTATAATTAAATTTTACAAAATTTTTTAATAAAGTAAATTAAAAATTAAAAATTAAATTTTATAAAATATAAGTTAATTTTTTTATAATAATAAAATTAAAAATTTTAATTTAGAAATCAAAATTGATTTAAATCTAATAAAAACGAATAAATAAAACTAAAAATTCTATAATAGAAGAAAAAATTATAAAATAAATAGTTAAAATAGATTGAAAATAATAAGACATATTAAGATTAATAAAAATAAAAACATTAATAAAAGTATTAAAATTTTATGAAAATATTAAAAAATATTTCTCAAATAACAAGGAACTAGTTAAAATCAAATAAAATTATTGCTAATTTTTTAAAGTGACTAAAAGAAAGTAAATTTTTATATAATTTTTTAATATAAGTAAATCATGAAAAGTAAATATAGATTTTTAATGAAAATATTAATAAATTGAAATATCACTATAAAAGAATTGTAAATATAAAATATGATAAAATATAAAACAAATTTATTTGAGAAATTTATTTGAAAATATTTTATATAAAAATATTTTATTTGATGTTGTTAAAGATTTATTTTAACTGTTGTTTAATTCAGTAATTTATTATGCTAATTTGTAGCAATGAAAATAAAATATATAAAAAATAAAAAACAGTAGACAAATCTAGTGACAAAAATCTTTTGTGTTATTCTAGTCAGAAAAAAATCCGTAGCATCATGATAAGAGAAACTCTGTAGTCAAAGCATATAAATATGTGGCTCTCCAGAATTCTTTAGCAACATAAAATAAATCTGGAGCCACTTGACGTTAGTCTAGTAATTAACTTTTTCACAAAAATCTGTAGGTTTTTCAAAAAAGTCTGTAGCCAAATTACAGATTTTTTTAAGACAATACGAAATCTGTAGTGTCGTGTTTTCAAATTTTTTCGATCGGAAAAACAAATCTGTTACAAAAAATATGTGGTCTTTTGAAAAATCTGCAGTAATTGCACAAAAAATCTGTAGAAAACAAAAAGTCTGTAGTAGAGTAGAATAAATCTGCAATGATTTTTCAAAAAAAAAATATGTGAGACACTTAAAACTCTGTAGCATCACTGACGAAAAATCTGTAGAAAAAACAAATTTGTGACAGATTAATAAATTTGTGGCTTCATGTACGTATATAAATTTGTAGTCCGGTAAAATAATCTGAGGTTCCAAAAAAAAATCTTTATACAGATTTAGAAAATTTGGAGAAGCTAAAGTCACTACAGATTTTTTTCCCATATTTTTTGCACTTTCCAGCGAATTTCATTAATGACATTATGGTAATATTGTTTTTTAACAAGTTGCTGGAAGGGTACTATGGGTATTAAAAGAACTCGATAACTCTAATCTTTTGTGATGTTCTTCTAGTTATTTATGCCTTTTTTGGGGCCAGTCTAGTTTTTTTCCCTTTATATATTTTGAGAGAATATTTTTTGGTGTTTGAAGTTGTGAATAACATGGATGGGATGACAGTTTATTTATAGAAGCATTTTGCTACCAATTTGCTAGGGATTTGTGATTATAATCTTTTACTATGAATTTGTTACCAATTTGCGAAAAAAATCCCTCTCAGAAAAATTGTTACTCTTCTCCCATTAAGAGGCCTTGTCGCCTAGAGAGAATGAGAACAAAGTCAATTTGATGATGTCCTCCGCCATTCCATTAATCTTTACCGTCCCGCATAACCTTTCAAAGTTGTCCATGTGCTCTAGAGGGTTTTCCAATGCAAGATCCAAGAATCTAGCGTTTTTCACCATATTGATCAAGCTTGACTTCATCTCAAAGTTGTTGTTGCGGATTGGTGGGGGTCTTATACCCATCCTTTCACCATTAGTGAATGGCTCATCACCTTCTCCAATCCTTGGTTCTTCTCTAGGGATATGGAATGGATGGTTGCCTCGGTCCTCTTGACCAACGAAAATCCCATGATTTGGAGGGGGAAATCACTCTTGTTGAGGGTTCTCCATAGGTGGAGGGTTCTCTTCTCCAACTTCTTGATTCATACCCAACCTTCTTAGATGAGTTTGTCTTTCTCTAGCTCTTGATTGTCTTGATTGTTGTTTTTCAATGAGTGTAGGATCAATGTCAAGAAGTCTTGTATTTGGCTCACTTCTTAACCTTGTTATCATGTATCTTCACAAATCAAAGAAAATCAACAAAAGAAAGTTAGAAACTTTAGTGAAATAAGCAAAAAGTAAATCCTAGTCCTTGAAATCTAGAAATCTCTTTGAAGATTCTAGCTAAAGCCTAAATCCCGGCAACTACGCCAAAATTTGATGACGCTTAGGCGGTGGTCAAAGTTTACAATTTATAAACCTAAGACCACTCACAATCCCGCAAGAGAACGGGGTCAAATTATAGTACTTAAAGTATCATCCAAGGATTTAGAGGCTTGTCTAGAACCTAAACAAATGGAATACACTATATATCCTAGTCTAGGGGGTCTATTTATATGGGGGTTGTCATGGGTCTCCACTAAATATAGTTATCAACAAGGCCAAACATAATTGAAAAGCATAAATAAAAGCAATAATTAAGCAAGCAATAATTAAAAGCAAGAAAGTAGTGAACTTGGATGCAAACAATGAAAAAGATCGGATCTTGAGATAATAGTAATTGGTTCGGGATCGATCTAGAGGTGTAATGGACTTTGCTAAGGCTTTATTAGAGGATTGAAGCTATTCCTAGGCCAAGGATCCCTCCTTAATTGATATACCCACTCGCATGGCGAAGATCTATTCACCCATACACATTACAAGGCACAACTCTCGTTTGTTGCCTATCTAAACATGTAAGTGATAATGTTCCTCAAACCCTTCTGGCCATCTAGCACATAGGTAACATCCACTCTCATGGGCCCAAGTGAAAGACATAGATCTTGTTCTCTCAAGCATTTGATCGAACACTTTCTAGGCGTTAATGAGCAAGCAATGAACTTTGAAGAATGAAACAAGATCTAGTAGGAATATATGCCAAAATCTAGCCTAATCATCCATCAAAACCCTAGATCTAACCCTAGCCTACCATCTCAAGATCCAAGAAGGATCTACTCACTAAGAGTCATGGAAATCAAAATACAAAAATTGGGTCTTTGAGCTCCCATGTTCTTAGAAATAGATCTAAAAGAAAGAGATGAAGAGAAGAGATCCAAATTCACTCAAAGCATTAAAAGTAGTTATTACAAGAGTCTAATCTCAAAGATAAGCAAAGATATTGAAAGATAAAGTTAGGATCAAAGATATGTTTTTGGTTCACAAAAGAGGCTATTTCTACTAAAGAGGTGAAGAGTGGTGCCCTAGAAGCAATATTTCCTGTCAAAGTGCCCTGCCGTCGCCAAAAAGTAGTCTACTATCGACCTTGAGGTCGACAACTGCTTACTTTGGGCAACAAGGCTCCCAACTTAGCCTGTTGTCGACCTAAAGTGGGCTACTGTCGACCTCAAGGTCGACAGCTACTCACTTTGACAGCTTGTGGCTTCTTCTTTTATCGTTTGATTGCTCCTTTTGGTTCCATCTTCTCCCATAGCATTTTGCTTCTCTTTTCCTTGATTCCTTAGCTCCCAATCCACCTTAAATCCATCTCTAGAGCCTCCATGAATCCATCCCAAAGTTGTTCCTACAAATGCAAAGAAATGACATGTAAATGTAATATGATCCTTAACTAGAATCTAGACTCAAACTCATGGATTCTAAGACTTATGTGCAATATATACAACCTAAATGTGGATGAAACTAAGCCAAAATGCACCAAAATATGCAAGACAATATGTACACATTAGTATTCCCCGTGAAATTGACTTGTCATGAGTTGGGGATCACTGAATGAGCTTATTTTTAAGCTATGATCCTAGAGTGGGGCGTAGGCTTGTGATTAGAGCTTCATACTCTTACTCATCATTGGAGGTAGTAAATCATAGTCAGAAGGACTAGTCTATGCTTCGCTACTTCGAGAGATCAATTCTATATGATCATTGATCCTTTCTAGGAGGATGCTCCATCCACGTGGAGTCACCATCTATTAGACAAAGACTTAAAGTTTTGATCAGGTGTTAGTTCGATAACGAAATAGGATTAAACTTCCACTTTCACGCTCCTTCTAGGTTGATATTCTATATTAAATTCACTAAGTTCAATAGCCACTTAGTCTGTCATCCAGACTGACTGAGATTATATAGAATAATGTTAATCAGCTACAAAGTAATCACTATAATTGAGTGCGACTGAAAGTAGGGCCTTATTTTATGAGTTGGCATTACCACAACTAGTGCTAGTTTTCCACAGTGAGGCAACACGTCTCAGCGTCGACCAAGGTTTTGCTTACGTAGAAGATTGATTTTGTTTACTTGCTCTTCTCGTATAAAGATGCCTCTATTTATAGTGTTCAACATGGCGATATACAGGTACAAGTGTTCCTCTTCCAGTGGTTTTGAGAGTATTAGGGGATTAGTCAAGTATGTCTTGAGTTGTTCGAATGCTTCTTTGCATTCTTTGTTCCATTGAAACTTTCTGTTTCACTTAAGGATTTGATAAGATGGGACGCATCTAACGGTGGATCATGAGATGAACATGTTCAGAGCTTTTATCCGACTGGTAAATCATTACACCT
Organism: Anastatica hierochuntica; assembly: GCA_900406275.1. NCBI lineage: Eukaryota > Viridiplantae > Streptophyta > Magnoliopsida > Brassicales > Brassicaceae > Anastatica > Anastatica hierochuntica. Next base: position 29,867 of record OVAN01002497.1, read on the forward strand.
CATGGGAGGTTTTTGGATATTGCAACCAAAAATGTTGTGAGATGATTGAGATTGGATTCGATTCCATCTTAGTGATTAGGTAACTAAGGAACTTGCCAGATGTGACCCCAAAAGTACATTGGTTTAGCTGAGTTTATCTCATATTGACTTAGGAACTCGAAGCAATTACAAAGTTGAGGATGTGGTCGACTTTTTTTTCTAACTTTTCTAGCATATGTCGTGTATATATAATTCCATGGTCCTCTAAATTTCTCAGTGAACATTTGGTTCATGAGACGTTAAAAGATTATGCTTGCATTTTTGAGACCTAATTGTATTACTTTGTAGCAATAAGTTCCTATTTCAGTGATGAAAGTGGGTTTTCCCTGATCTTTCGGGTGCATCATGATTTGATTGTACCCAAAAATGATCATAATGGACAATAATTAGTTATTGGTCATAGCCTTGACAAAGCGGTCGACGTGTGGAAGTGGAAAGTTATCTTTTACACATGCCTTGTTCAGGTCAATGAAGTCAATGCATACTCTCCACTTGTCATTTTACTTTTTGACTACCAATTGGCTAGCCAATCATTTAGGTTATTTCACGTTGCATATTAGATCAATTTCCAATTTTTTATCGACTTCATTTTTTGCTGCATGAGCTCATAAGAGACCTTGCTCGCAACATTTTTGTTTGACGAGTTTGTATGTGGGGTCGATGTTGAGGTCGGAAGAGATTATTACAACGTCAGTCCCTTTTATACTCGCGGTGGACAGGGTGAACGTCGTAATGTTTTCTTTGGGAAAGGCTATGAGCTTGTTCTTGATCGCATTACTTATCTCGACTACGATTCTGACACACCTTTCAGGGTGGGCTTCATCTACATAGACTTGGGTGATAAGATCTTTGCATGGAGTGTTTATGAGGAGGTCCTTGTTTTTAGGTAGTATGAGACTGCCCCTTTTTTATTGATGCTGCAAAGATTTAGAGGTGTATCATATGGATAGCTGATATGATTTTAGGTAGCACATTGATAAATATTTTTAGCTTCCTTGTAATGTTCTAATTCCTATTTTGGTTGGGAATTTAACACATTGGTAGTACATGGAAGGCACAATTTCCATGTTATGAAGCCAGGGTATGCCTAAAATCGCATTGAATGGTGCATGTCTATCTACAACCACAAATTCTACTACTCGTGTCTCGCCTTGGATGGTAACTGGGAGAGTGATTGTTCAGATCGAGTTGTTGGTTAATACAGCGTAATCGGTGAGTTGAGATTTGTTGTGCTTGATTAGGTCATCATTTACTCTTCATTTTAATGCATCATCGAATAATAAATATATCAAACTATCAATGTCGATCATTACCATGGAAAGTTTGATGGCACTAACATCTAGTCGTACTATGAGAGTGTTTTCTTGTGGTTGGTCGAGCATGCGTGCTTTGCTTTGATGGAACGCCATCGCTTGGCTTATGTCCGTATAAGAAGATGGTATTGTTAAAGGGTTATCCGTTTGCCATTTATATGCCTTGATCAAATTGATGGATTCTCGACAGTAGCTCGAGCCTCCTTAAAGAAAATGAACTTTACTTTCTTAACGAGTGGGTGTGCAGTCACTACTTGCTTTGTGTTATTATTGTAGAGGGCCCTATAGACAACATAAGTGAGGTTTCTGAAACGAAAGGTCGCTATTTTTCTAGAAAATGGAGGTTGAGTTGTTGTATGTTGTTAGAAAATTCCTAAAGCATGTGCTCTTTGAATACCATGTTTAGGATCTGGAGGAGGGAAGTTTTCACCCTCATCCTCGTGCGACCTATCTCGTATGTTAGGTGACCTTGGAGCGACTTTTAGTTTGGTTTTTCAGAGGCAGTTCCTCCTTTTCATAATTGATTTCGTCTATTTGACTCGGTTTTGCCTTAGGATCGTTTTCGTTTATTTGACTAGGTAAATTCATCAATAGAGTTGCCCTCAAGAGTATTGAATGATTCGAGTAGGGGTCTGACCAGATTCTCAGAAAAAATTAGCAGAACCCGACGTCTTTTTTGTTATCATTGAGATGCGCACGAGCTACAACGAGCCTGAAGAATCAAACTTGTACTTTTGGATCGGTGATGTTCAAATACTATGAGAACATGATCCTTTTTTATGTATTGCATAGTCCAAAGTTTGTGATCATGTCGATGAAAGGAGTTCGATTAGCCTTTTTGATCACTTTATCAATGTCTAGGACTGAAGTTTTTGCCAAATTGACGATTAGGCATTGTTTGACTCAAATTAATGTCTGAGTGGTTCGATGTCGACAATAGTTCTTGGATTTATACTTGTGGGGTTGGCTTTTCTATTCGATATACCATTAAGGATAACTCAAATTTTGTTGGAGGAAGTTTTGCAATATAGGTTTGAGTCATCACAAGTATAAGATCTAAAGCTCCTGTAAAATTTTCAAAGATTATTACTCAAGGAAAGTTTTCTCTTTGCACATTTGGACCAGATGGGTTGAATGAGAGTACCAAAGGTAGGACCTGATTCATCCTGCCGCTTAGTGTTCTTATGAGGTCGTCCACTCAAGGTTGTTCCACCGAGGTTAACTATTTGGCTGTTTTGGGTCAATCCACCAACATTAATTGTATGGCCACTTGAGGCAAGACCTGGGAGGTTATTCGTATGACCATTCAAGGTTGCCTCTGTGAGGTTCATCGCTCGATCGGCCAGAGTCATTGGCAAAAATATGGGCGCATTTGGGTTGATGTTCGAGGTGACAGCGAAATGTCTTATCGAACTAGAATTCACATTTATTTTGGACTTGCTTGATCTCAGAACGATGATCATCCAAGTAACATTCTTGTTGTTCTAGTCTTTATACAACAACTCATTGATACGTCTTAGTTTTAGGTTACGCTGACTAGAACGCCCAACATATGTTGGATTTTAGCCATTTCACTGTGCAAGAGCAGTGCTAAACAGGTTAGTTGGTCTGTCGGGGTGTGACTCGAGTTGCCAGGTGGAGGATTCGATCGGTTGGCTGGTGGGTCAATGATCGCCAAATCTCTTGTTGGCGTAGGATATCTGGTGGTCAAAATTATTTGGCTTGACTATCGTTGGTAATAGTCAAGGCCAATGTTTTGAAACCCGACCCGGACCGCCCGGTCCGACCGATTGGCCCGGGAACCGGTGACTAATGCGGTCCGGATTGAGTTCCAAAACCCGCTTGACAAAAACCCGGAAAAATCTAGAAAAACCTGCCAAAAACCCGCGACCCGGATTGATCCAGTGACCCGTCGGCCCGGTTATTTAACCAAAAACATTGATTTTTTTCTTTTCTAATTATTTTA
>OVAN01002498.1:0-33183 GCA_900406275.1 Anastatica hierochuntica
ATTCTTCTCGACAAAAATAAGCTTCATGTGATGCGATCCATGGCCGCAAGTAACCGGAAACACCTTCGAAGACCGGAAACTCCACACCTTCCATGGTTGTTTCACTCCGAAGAAATACGACGCTCTGATGGCTTTGTGAACGATAAACTGATATCTCGATTTGATAGTGAAAAAATCGAATCTATGTTACTAAAATAAAGATCCACAATTCATGTGAAAAGAAATATATGAAGAAACATTCTTAGGCCACCATGAAAAGAAGTTGAATCACAAAGATTTCCACTGAAGAAGAAGATAGTACATCTCTAAAACCTTGAGGCCAAGGTTTTTCGATGAGAGAGGATTTGAAATAAGAAATATGGGATCAAAGACTATGCATTTAGAATCTAAGTAATAAGAGTGACATGTAGAGTAATGAGATTGGAGTTCTAAATGAGACGTGTGGAAAAAGCTAGTTGAAAGAGTTTGCTAGATGACTGAGATAGGGAACTGAAGATATATAAAAGAGAAAGATCATTCCGGAAAATTATCGATGAAAATTAGTTGTTACTTCTTCTTCTTCTTTTTCTTCTTCTTTTTATGAGTTTCTTCAATGGAAGTCTTTGTGATTCAACTTCTTTTTCATAGTGGCCTAAAAGTGTTTCTTCATCTATCTCTTTGCACATGAATTGCATATCTTTGATTTAAAAACATAGATTCGATTATTGAGATATCAATTTATCATTAACAAAAGGTATCATTACAAGCTTTTTGTCTTTGTTACTTTTCTTAATCATTTTTTTACAGCATATGAAAAGCTCATTACATAGCGAAGAAGAAGACGAGAAAGAAAAGCCAATCAGTGGACATTCCACTCGAAAGAGTGCTTCTAGAAGCTCCCAAGTTACAAAAACTCAGCTCGCGAGTCTCAATACCACCAGGTATTGCTTTAGACACTAACATTACTTCTGGGAGAGGGCGAAGAACGACTGAGATTAATCCGGTTGCACAACCTTATGTTCCGGGTTTCTCTGATGTTAAGAAAGAAAACACAAAACCATCTTCTTTAGCTGTGAGAAATCCTCCTTTGACACGAAGTAGACGAGAAGTGGTATTAAGAAGACTACAAAGGAAGATATATCACATTATGTTAAGCCCCAAAGAAAAAGCTCATTAAGAAAAAGCTTCTTTGCAAAAAAAGAATTGACGAATCTCTACTCTGATGATATGATGAACAAAGAGAGGAACCACAAACAAAAAACAGACATTGATGATGTACCAAAGAATTTTAAAACTATAGAGCTCGATGAACTGAACTCCGAGACAGAAGAAAAAAGAAGTTGTGGAGTATCTTATCAAAGAAGTAGAGGAAGCTAGAGAAAAGGAAGAAGTTGTGGTAGTTTGAAATATCATTTTTTAGGCCGAGAAAAAATTGATACACAAGAGGATTTAGAGAGAGTGTTTTGGTCATGGAGATGAGATGACTGAAAATTAGGATTATGGACGACCCTCAGACGAAGAAAAGCAAGAGTTATGTGTCCAACATTTTGCATCTATAAAACGTGCAAAACAATCTGTTAGAGAGGTTAATACCCCAACAACAATCGTCCATGCTTTGGTATTTGATGAAAACCTCGTATAGCTTTACGTTATATCTCATGTTCTTGGTCTTTTGGACTATAGGTAAATGGTAAAAGTGTGTTAGATCTTGTGAACAAAATGTTTGATACTTTTTTTCCAGTAAATATCTTTTTATTTTCTTTTTGAGTGAAATTAGAAATTCATTATGTTGATTACTTTTTGTTATACTTTTTGTGGTATATTTTTTGATGGACATAAGATTTTTCATCATATCATTGGATATCACATAGTTTTTATAAAAAAAGAAATGGATGATTACCAATACAAAGAAAAAGATTATAAAAAAGATGAATAAAAATACATTGATAAATATGTAATGATGATAATGAAGAGAAGTAGAAAAACAGAAGACAAAACATCACAAGATTTCTTTTAGTTGAAAATACCAAGTATGTCATTTTAAAAGAAAAGGAAGAAAGTTCAAAGAAAAGAAAAGAGGAGATTTTTTTGGCGGCAGAAGAGTAGGGATTTGTGGCTTAATGAAGGGGATCGAAATACGAGTTATTTTCATGCGGCCACAAAGTAACGCCGATCCCGTAATAAAATTGTCCGTCTTAAGAATGAGGACGGAGAGGTAATTGACCAGGAGGAGGAAATTGTGGCCATTGCCACAAGGTACTTTCGTGATTTGTTTCAGACATCTGGAAATTTAGCTATTGAGGATGTTATGGGTGTCATCCCAACCAAGATTACTGCACAAATGAATGAGGAGCTGACGAGACCGGTGACAGAGGAGGAACTACGAAAAGCGCTATTTGCCATGCATCCTAAAAAGGCCCCGGGGCCGGATGGGATGACTGCACTCTTGTATGAACATTTTTAGGACACAATGAAGCATATCTTGATCCTTATGGTCAATAGATTCTCGGCGGAGGGCACCATTTTTCCTGGATTAAATGAGACGAACATTTGTCTAATACCTAAAAAGGAGGTACCCTTGGAGATGAAGGAGTTTCGTCCGATAAGTCTTTGTAATGTGGCATATAAGATAGTATCTAAACTACTTTGTCAGAGGCTGAAATGGTTTTTGCCTCATATCATCTCTGAGACCCAGTCAACCTTCGTCGCTGGGAGATTGATTATTGATAACATCTTTGTGGCTCAAGAGATGTTTCACGCCCTTCGAACTAACCCTGCAGGGAAACATAAGCGCATGGCCATCAAATCAGATATGAACAAAGCTTACGATCGTGTGGAATGGGATTTTGTTGAGGCGGTGATGCGTAAGATGGGTTTCACAGAGAAGTGGATAGGGTGGATAATGCAGTGTGTGAGATCGGTTTTTTATCGGGTTTTGATCAATAGCCAACCGCGGGGCCATATTATGCCTGCGAGAGGATTATGACAAGGAGATCCTTTGTCTTCTTTTATCTTCATAATGTGTACGGAAGTGCTCACTGGTCTTCTAAGAGAGGCGGAGTGACAGAGATGCATAACCGGAATGCGAGTAGTGAGAGCTAGTCCTCTAGTGTCCCACCTTCTGTTCGCAGACGACAACCTCTTTTTCTGTAAGGCGGAGCCCCAAAAATGTTTGGAGATAATGAGGATTTTAGAGGTGTATGGGAAAGGTTCGGGCCAGCGTGTAAATTTGGAGAAATCTTCGCTCATGTCTGGTAAGAAAATACCTGATGTTATCAGGCGAGATTAGAAGACTATTCTGGGTATCCACACTGAAGGAGGGCTAGGAACCTACCTAGGTATCCCGGAAGACTTAAGTGGTTCCAAATGCAAGGTCTTGCCTTCATTAGGGATCGCTTACAAAGTTGAGTGAATATGTGGTCTTTAAAGTATCTATCCAAGGATGACAAGGAGGTTCTGATCAAAGCATTCACCTTAGCCTTACCGACATATGTCGAGCTTTCTATTGCCCCTGGACACGTGTGATAAGCTTACGAGTGCGATAACGAGATACTGGTGGAGTTCAGATCCTCCTTGGAGGGGTATTCACTGGGCGACTTGGGAGAAGTTATGTGCGTCAAAGGAGGATGGTGGGTTAGGTTTCCGGACATTACATGAGTTTAATCTGGCTCTCTTGGCTAAGCAGTTGTAGCATCTCATTAGATTCCCGCACTCTTTGCTTGCAAGGATCCTTAAAGGAAGGTACTTTAAGTATTCTTGCTCGCTCCAAGCCCCGGAGTCGGATAGTCCTTCCTATGGATGGCGAAGCATTCTTGCTTCAAAGCCTTTGCTCTTACGTGGGCTTCGTAAGAAGATCTTTTCTGGTCTTACGACTAGTATGTGGATGGATCCCGACGATCCCTGCTAGGCTGGCGAGGGCACGCGTCCCAGTGGCACATCTGTTGATGGTGTTCAGTGATTTTATTGTTAGGGATTCGAAGCAATGGGACCTCCAGAAGTTAGAACAGTTTGTGGAGCCAAACGATATTCCCATCATTAGGAGTTTACCCATTGCACAATCGTTTCACAGGGATGAGTTCTGCTGGCGGTTCACTAAATCTGGGCAGTATACAGTTCAGTCTGGTTACAAGGTTGCGTATGCATTATCTTTGGAGGAAATGGAGATTGGACAATCGAGTCTCAATGCCCTGAAGAGTTTCGTGTGGACGGTGGATGCTCCACACAAGATTCACCATCTTATGTGGCAAATGTTGTCTGGTTACCTGGCTGTAACTCATAAGTTGGTGCAGCGAGGGATGACGTGTGTGGACCTTTGTCCATGCTGTGGAGCCCCTGGGGAATCTATTTTCATGCTTTTTTTGAGTGTCCTTCCGCGATTCAGGTGTGGGCTTTAGTTCCTTCATTGCTACGATTAGGCGTTTTCCCAACATCAAGCGTTTATAGCAATTTGGCTTATCTTTTCTGGAGAAATGACAACCAACTTATGGATGCACTTGCGTCCTACCCATGGATACTGTGGTTTATATGGAAGGCGCAAAACGAGAGACTCTTCTAGGGGATTACGAGAGAGGCTCTAGTGCTTCTTAGCCGTGCTATCTCTGAATGGCGGGCGTGGGAGGCGGCTCGTGATCCGACGACCTCGCTGGAGACGTAGGACACGAGTACGCAAACCTTATGTTTGCGTAACATCTGCCTGATTGATGGATCTTGGAAGGTTTCGAACATTCATAGTGGGATGGACTGGTCTTTTTTTGGGTCTATTGAGAATGCGCTCTGCTGAGTTCTCGCAATCAATTTTGGAGGATGTCCTCTCTCCATTCGGAGTTTGAGGCTTGGATTTGGGCGATGCAGAGAATGGCGGCTCATTCGGAGATTCAGGAGTTTGATACTGACAGTATGGATGTGATTAGCATGATTGCGAAACTCGATGACTGGCCACCTTTCGCGACAGAGCTTCAAGAGTTTGAGAGAGAGAGAGAGGAGTGCTTTTCCGTCTTTCAAATTAACTTATGTCCCACAGATGTTAAATTCAAATGCAGACCTTTTAGCTACGTTAGCTAGAATCCAATCAGCTATTTTTTTGTTGGTGGATTGTTCTATTCCGGTGTGACTTACTGCACCACCTCAAGTTATTTGAATAATAGAAAAATTTTTTGTGTCAAAAGAATTTACAAAAAAGAAGAGAAAGTGCATTAGGTTTTAGTTAATTTTTAATAAAAAAATGTTGGAGCCCATATTAATTGGCAGATAGGCTTAATACAAAGTCATCCAAAAATGAGAAAGTAAAATATTTTTAAGGTGTTTTTCACGAATAAAGGGTAATGAAAAAACAAATCATTAAAAAAAGAAATTAGGTTATATGAAAATTTATGTCATGTATTGGTAGGATACTATCAAAATAAAAATGGTAAAAAAGTTCCTAAATATAACTTTTCGTCAATTAAGTAGTAGATTTAACTAACTATAATAATATATTTTCAATATTCAATCAAATATTTTTTTTTGTTAATTAGATGTTTAAAATTTTGTTTCGATTTGTTAATCGATACAAAATGACAAGAAAAGACATTTTCTGCGAAACGAGTAAACAATTTTAGAAAATTTTGGGGAGTTGAACTAAAAAGAATAGATAAAAAGGAGAAAGATAGTCATCCTTCATTATAATGTCGTTAAGGGGAATATTATAAGTCAATTTTTTGCGGTCAACTCTTTCTACATCTTTGATGTTACTACCAAAACATAAAACACTATAAAAATATAAAGACCGGTGATGGAGCGTCAAGTTTCATCCAAAACACGACAATAAAACTACAATTGAAAATCGTAGTTGTAGTACTTTAGGTTATCGATCCCACGGAGACTTTAATCTTACGCTATGAATTTCGGGATTGACTTAAGCCAAAACAGAAAATAAATGGTTGTTTTGTGAGTGTAAAAAGAAATATCAACAATTTAAAGTAAATAAAAGGATGTAAATCAATGGGAAAAGCATTAGGCATATAGGATATTGCAGAGAATCATGCATCAAAGAATTCGTAATGTTTAGAGATTAGAATTAAGCAACGTCTAGAACTCGAAAATACTAATTTAGATCCTCTCCACTTTCAAGGTTCGAGATTCTATATCTAATCACCAAAGGACATCGTCTTTTGAACGATCTTGTAGAGATTAAACATGCATTATATGAATTCAAGTTTCAATAAGTTCACTGAACCAATGTATCTACTTTCAAAACCTCCATGTAACTCAACTTGTCAAAAATTTAGGTTCAGATAATTTATTAAGCTTTTGGAATATAAATCTACCTATGATCAAACTACTAAATGCGCGGTAAAGTAATCATGCAATAAGATCAACCGAGACAAAGACAATTTGAACCCCTAATCAAACACTAGCAACTTATGATGACATGATCTATTTGAGAAGCCTAAAAACCTAACAAATGAATTACTCAGACATGGAGCACCAAACACAACAAGTAGTCATGGGAGAAAACATCATAAATAAGATCAAGAGTATATAAATTTTCTCTATAACGAGTATAGAATGAATCTCTCCAAAGAACACTTAGAAACTTGAACAACAATGCAAGATCTCTAAAAGCTTTTTACGGCTCTGTAAAATTTGTGGCTCTCCCTATTCTAAAGGCTAAAAACAAGTATTTATAATTCTAGGTCTTCTTAAAGTCATCATTAGTTATGTCGGTTTTGATGGAATCAAAATCGGTTAAGCGAATGTGGGAACCGAAATTCGCACTGTCGATATTCCTATTCGAAGGAAAGCCAGGAAATCCTAACTTTCCTTGAGGTTACGGATTTTTGCTAAACCAAACAACGGTAGATCAAAAGTACGAAAAAACAGACGACGAAGTAAAAGTAAAAGAGAATCGAAAGAAAAATAGAGCTTTAGAGATCTTATTCGAGTATGCATTGAGCATTACACATGGTGACAAGCCGTCGCCGCAAGAGCTGTCGGCGAATACCCTAGATCTAACAATGTAAGATTTGTAAATCTAATCGAGAAGCAGCTCGCTAGCAAAAACGAAAATAAAACCTAAAGCTCTAAGTATGAGTTGTGAAGAAATTTTCTCTCTTCTTCTTCTCCTTAGCCCCCCTTTTATATGCTTTCGTAGGTGAAATCCGTTTCTTTTTCCGCCCTAGATTTGTGCATATCCTCCCATGGAAATATTCCATTTTTAGGGAATATTCTATATCTCTAAGAATTGTCCATATTAATCTTCAGATTTTGACTTTATCGTATTTTCCTTTTATCTTTCGCGAAACTCGGCTAGATCGTTGATGCAATTGGGCTCATTCTCGTTCTGAAATCGTAAATGGACTTTTGTCGCGTTTTGGGTCTTCTTGGACGACAAAGTGATTTTTAAGATTTGTTTCGGAGAAGTCGTTCTTCGTACGAAAATATGGTGACAGCTTTACAAAATGATAAGACCGATCATATAGTTAAGACTTTTACGAAAAGTACAAGTCTTTACGATTACTACCGCGAAACTTCAACGGAGATTCCAATCGAGACGAAACAAGAAATGCTTGAACCGGGATTCGAAGGAGAAGGCAATAGGGAAAGCATGGTCTAGGCGCCCATTTGACGTCCAGACGGTGGTCTGGGCTCCCAGCGGGCGTCCAGACGGTGGTCTAGCGCCCGTTGGGCGTCCAGACGGTGGTCTGGCGCCCGCTGGGCGGCTAGACTTGCCGTTATTTGCATCGCTCGTATTTTCGAAGCGAGTCGGTTATCCGTCATTTACGGTGACTTCTTGTCGCTCCGGAACTCGTTTACTGAGATTTCTCAGAGGTCTCGGACATTGATTTCGTTATTCTCGCGTTTAGTTTCCCGCGAGTGACTGGACTTTNTTTAGAGATCTTATTCGAGTATGCATTGAGCATTACACATGGTGACAAGCCGTCGCCGCAAGAGCTGTCGGCGAATACCCTAGATCTAACAATGTAAGATTTGTAAATCTAATCGAGAAGCAGCTCGCTAGCAAAAACGAAAATAAAACCTAAAGCTCTAAGTATGAGTTGTGAAGAAATTTTCTCTCTTCTTCTTCTCCTTAGCCCCCCTTTTATATGCTTTCGTAGGTGAAATCCGTTTCTTTTTCCGCCCTAGATTTGTGCATATCCTCCCATGGAAATATTCCATTTTTAGGGAATATTCTATATCTCTAAGAATTGTCCATATTAATCTTCAGATTTTGACTTTATCGTATTTTCCTTTTATCTTTCGCGAAACTCGGCTAGATCGTTGATGCAATTGGGCTCATTCTCGTTCTGAAATCGTAAATGGACTTTTGTCGCGTTTTGGGTCTTCTTGGACGACAAAGTGATTTTTAAGATTTGTTTCGGAGAAGTCGTTCTTCGTACGAAAATATGGTGACAGCTTTACAAAATGATAAGACCGATCATATAGTTAAGACTTTTACGAAAAGTACAAGTCTTTACGATTACTACCGCGAAACTTCAACGGAGATTCCAATCGAGACGAAACAAGAAATGCTTGAACCGGGATTCGAAGGAGAAGGCAATAGGGAAAGCATGGTCTAGGCGCCCATTTGACGTCCAGACGGTGGTCTGGGCTCCCAGCGGGCGTCCAGACGGTGGTCTAGCGCCCGTTGGGCGTCCAGACGGTGGTCTGGCGCCCGCTGGGCGGCTAGACTTGCCGTTATTTGCATCGCTCGTATTTTCGAAGCGAGTCGGTTATCCGTCATTTACGGTGACTTCTTGTCGCTCCGGAACTCGTTTACTGAGATTTCTCAGAGGTCTCGGACATTGATTTCGTTATTCTCGCGTTTAGTTTCCCGCGAGTGACTGGACTTTGCGAAGCGGCCGCTTATGGATTGCTAGCCGCGGAGCTTCGATATATTTCAAGAGGGGATTGACTGGATGGCAAGAGCCTCAGAATTGATAATCCTTTCACGATTTTCATTTTCGAAGNCTAGATCGTTGATGCAATTGGGCTCATTCTCGTTCTGAAATCGTAAATGGACTTTTGTCGCGTTTTGGGTCTTCTTGGACGACAAAGTGATTTTTAAGATTTGTTTCGGAGAAGTCGTTCTTCGTACGAAAATATGGTGACAGCTTTACAAAATGATAAGACCGATCATATAGTTAAGACTTTTACGAAAAGTACAAGTCTTTACGATTACTACCGCGAAACTTCAACGGAGATTCCAATCGAGACGAAACAAGAAATGCTTGAACCGGGATTCGAAGGAGAAGGCAATAGGGAAAGCATGGTCTAGGCGCCCATTTGACGTCCAGACGGTGGTCTGGGCTCCCAGCGGGCGTCCAGACGGTGGTCTAGCGCCCGTTGGGCGTCCAGACGGTGGTCTGGCGCCCGCTGGGCGGCTAGACTTGCCGTTATTTGCATCGCTCGTATTTTCGAAGCGAGTCGGTTATCCGTCATTTACGGTGACTTCTTGTCGCTCCGGAACTCGTTTACTGAGATTTCTCAGAGGTCTCGGACATTGATTTCGTTATTCTCGCGTTTAGTTTCCCGCGAGTGACTGGACTTTGCGAAGCGGCCGCTTATGGATTGCTAGCCGCGGAGCTTCGATATATTTCAAGAGGGGATTGACTGGATGGCAAGAGCCTCAGAATTGATAATCCTTTCACGATTTTCATTTTCGAAGGAGAGACGATGTTTCCGTTACTCTTTTAGGCATCGATTTTTCGTAACCGCTTTTGACCCCAACAGTTAGTCCCCCCAGTTTGCAAGAATCGTTGTAATGTTCTTACGAACTTTTAAGGCACGTTAGGTAAGTTAGGCGGGATGGATGCTAAAAAGTCCGAAGATGAATAGTAAATTTCTCTTTATATAAATAAGTGAAGTAACTTTCCAAGTCTTCCACTTGCTCATTTTCAAAAATTTGCTTAAGGTAAAAATAAGCTCCTTATCCTTTCCATCTCTCTCTCTTCTTTTGTGTTATGGCCGCGAATGATCTAGTTTCCGTGAATACCTTGCCGTCGACTTTTGACCCCGAGAGCTTACAAGTTCATGAAGGCAAAGTTATACCGAAAGTTGAATTTGTGCCGCACTCCGTCGACCCTGATGAAGCGAGGGAATACTGGCGGGTTACATATGGTACCGAAGCCCCACCAGCAGAGTCGTGGTGTCCGCAGAGACCGAAATTCAAAAAGGACGCCCGTAGGCCGAGCGAGTGTCGAAAATCATTCCTCGCCGTCATCCGGGATTTCTGCCAAGTCCTGGATGAGGTGGAGTTCCGAATGCCGAGAGCCGGAGAGGACACTGATTCTCTGTCTCGTGGTTTCTTTACGTGCTACGAGGCGCATTTTTTGCTTTGCCGATTGTGGTTTCCCATTCCGGGGGTCATAGTCCAGTTTATGGATCATTATGGTTTATCGATCGGTCAGCTCTCGCTAATCGGTCTACAATACCTCATTGGACTCTTGGCTTTGGGTTACGAGTGAGGGATAAACTTAAGCATCGATTACCTATTGGCGTTTTTAACTATGTCGGCCGTGGATAAATCATTTCGGTATTGCCTCAAGCCGAGGAAAAACATGGCGGTGATCCAATCGTTTACGTCCAACTTTCATGATTGTAAAAAACGATATTTCTTTGTTCGTTCATATAGTGCCTCCGTAGAGAGCGAATACATTTCTTCTTTTCGGCGTGAATGGGGTCCCGCGGGTATCGCTTTTGATATTCTGGCAATTTTCTTTTCGTTTGTCGGTATCTGATAATTCTTTCGTTTGCAAGATTTGGATCCCCTTCCCCCGCATCCGAAAGATATCTACGTTGTTAGGGACCTTCTCCGAGGCGGTCCGTTCCACTCGGGTTATTTTTCCCCATAACAAGTTCGTAACGCGGTCACGTACCACGAGAATCGTACTCAGCCCGATGCGATTTCGGAAGGGGAGCTCGAACCGGCCATGGATGACTTTACCCTGTACGAGTTACCTCCCGACTTGGAGAGGGAGAGATCTCCCCAAAAAGAGCGCGCGCCTGCTAACGGGGGCGGCGTTGTCGAGAATTGGAGAGGGTCATCTGAAGAGTCGTGGCACCAATATATACTCGGCGGAGATGGTAGTGGTCCGAGTCAACCTTCGGTGCCGCGTTTTGGAGAAGGGCCGGAATAGGACGCCTTTTTCGCTTCCCTTGATGCCCCAACATATTGAACCACGGCTGCCGCAAGATTCTTTAGGTCTGGGCAATATGCGGAGGCCTCACGTTTGTGCATGGGGGTTAGTTTTCGTGCACACGATATGATTCCAATCGTTCGAGTGATATCGTTCCTAACTTTCAAGAATTTCTTTTTGCAGGGTCTCCATGTGATGGATGAGGCCCTTCGGGCGAGCAACCTGGAGGCGCAGACGGCTCGGTTCAAGGCTGAAAGACTAAAAGAAGAGAACACCCGCCTGAAGAAGGATGTCAAAGCGGTTTCATCTCGCGAAAAGGAATTGGAGCAGAGTCAAGCGTTGTAGGTTCGCCGTGCATACAGGCGCGGGAAGCGAGAGGTCACCTCGATTGTAGCCGATCGCTCGGTTCAGTTTGCGGCAGACTTTAACCATTACAAGCGTGCTCATCAGTCCTTTGGACAATACCACGAATGCCATGGTTTGGTGGACACTCTGTATCGCTCCCAGCTTCCCAACTATTACTACGACTTCGAAATGGACAAAATATCTAGTCACGTGAAGAAGTACAAGGAAGTTGTGTCTTTGATCCCGTCTATCGAAGAGAGGGTTTGAGGTCACTGGGCCCCGATTCCCGTTTCTCCCGATTCAGGGGAAGTTGGAGACATTACTCGGTGCGAAGAGGACGCGGTCGATCAAAACCTGGGACCGTCTAGCGTGGGAAACTTCTCGATCTCTGGCGATTTCGAGTACGATTTCTGAACGAGAAATGTTCGTCTATTGAGGGAGCGTTTTCCATGTTTATTAGTAGTATTTTGGCCAACTGTGGCCATTTTATGTTTATCAGGGTTGGTCGTGTGTGGCCTCGAAACCCCTCACCTTATGATTTTAGTGTTAATGAATGATGTTTTTCGTTTTGATTTGGTGGCGTATAAGTAGTGTCACGGTTGCGAAGAAAGATCATGAGTTGTCGTCTCATGTCTACTCCTCTAAGAATCACTGTATTCGTTATTTATTTCCGATGCGAGTTCTCGAAAGATTTACTCTTTCGAATTTTCTTGAACGTGAGAACATAGGCGAAGTGACAAATTTTGGAATCTCGTATCGTTTAGATACTATGTCTTGAGATGTTTGAGACCAGTGTGATGGGTTTAGTTTGATTTGGTGTTGAGGGAAAATACAAGTTGTCGTCTCGTATTTAACTCTTTTTGTGGATCGTTCTATGCGTTGCTCATTCGAGATGTTATGAAGTTTCGTAAACTTTCTTAAGCGTTTAGATATGAACGAAGAGACATGTTTTAGGATCTCATATCAGTTAGATATCATGCCTTGAGATGTGAGAGACCACTATGCTGGGTTTAGGGCAAGACCTAGGTCTACTCTCGGTTTTTAAGGTGTGCAGTGACTAATTCTGGCTTACGTATCCTGTTTGCGATTTCGACCTGGTTCCGTCCCGATATTGAAGTCTGCGATAAGTTCTCGACTTATATGACTTGCATCAATCGGGAACCGAGCATCTCTCCAAAGACAATTTTTAAGTCGTCTGGAAGTGCTGACCAAAATATTGGTTTTCTTTTACAGCGCGCTATTATCCTTGTCGGATATATGAGAACCCATGAAGAGCGAGTTAATATGTGTGATTAATTCGTCCGTCGGGGCCAATCGACGAGCGGGTTGATAGTCTTACGACTGTCTTTAGGATCTTTTGATCGAGTTCGGAATTGTGCTTCTCAGAAACTCGCGACGTCTCGCTTTTTCAGGAGTTTTTCCGTTTTGTGGTAGAATATGTTGGTGGACATGTTATAGTTGATGTCTGTTAAGAAAGGTCCTCTCGTATTATTTCCGTTTTTGGGTTATACGAAAGAATAAAAAGCGAAAATTTGTTATGGAAATCGGATCGAAAATTGTCGAGTAAAAAGTGTGGGAGTATATGAGTATACATACGCCCACTCCCACCTTTTTAAAGAGGGGGACAACTAAAATCTTCTTACGAAGAGCTGCCTACATACGTCTTTCGAGGATCAAGCCGTCTTGTAGTTCAATTTGTTGCCGTGAGTGATTACTCATTTGGCAGAGTTGCGTCGGCTGTTTTTGTCTCGGTGACTACAGCTGGGTCGACGGTTTCCTCGGGTGTTGAGGGTGTTGCCTTGTCGGGAATGTTTGGCTCAGAAGTTTGCTTGTTTCCTTCGGACTGAGTCGTTTCTCGAGTTGACGATTTTGGCACGTCTTTCTGAGAAGTGTTTTTGGCTGACAGCTAAGTCGTCTTTATTCGTTTGGGTTTGGCCATGGGAGTCATTGCGACTTGTCTTAGCTTATGCTCGGCCAGGAAGCAGAGTCGTGACTGCTTCTGGCATCGCCATATCATGGAGACTCCGTAGGGGGTTGGGCATTTAATGCCCAAGTGGTAGGTCGATGGGACTGCCTTCATGGAGTTTATCCATGGCGTTCCCATGATCACGTTATAGATGGCAGGGTGGTCGACGACCGCAAAATCGACAACTGTTGTTATCTGCTTGGCTACCACTGGAAGTTTGATCGATCCGAGAGTCATCGAAGTTGTTCCTGAGAAACTCATGAGCGGTCTTGGTACGGGTATGACCTCGGATAAGTCGATATTCATCTTGTTGAGGGTATCGCAGAAGATGTTATCGACGGTACTTCCCGTATCGATGAGGATCCTGGCGATTTCAAGATCTTTTATGACAAGGTCGATCACGAGGGGATCATTATGGGGTTTGTCGAGTCCGACCGTTTCGTGTTCCTCGAAAGTGATGGTGTTACTTGCGGTGTTGCTTGTAGTACCGAGTGGCATAGGCCAGTTTGCACTTGACTTAGCCTTTCAGTGATATGCTTTTATCGATGAGACAGTGTCGCGAAAGTATTGCGGCCCTCCGATTATCATATTCACTCTGCGACGATTGGAGTCGTTTCCTTTGTCGCCAGGCCTCCTTCCACGTTTCCCATCTGCTTGGGTTCCTTGAGATGCGGTGTTTCTAGTGGGTGCTTTCTCGGTCCTGAGTGGGAGATTTGTATCGCGTATGAGATCTTCTACGCTGGTTATGTCCGAGATCTCGCCTGCCAGAAGTTTCACCGTTAACCTCACTCCGAGAACTTTGCAGTTCGCGGTGGAGTGACCCTTTGCCTGGTGAAACTCGCAGAAGGTGTTTTCGTCATACGACGTGTTCCACGTCCAGGTGTTCCCCGACGTCCTGCCTTGTTCAGACGGGGAATTGATAGCGTAGTTGTGCGCCCCCTGGACGTTTTCTCCCTCGTGATGGACGTACTTGTCGTTGCGAGGGACCTTCTTTTTTGCTTTCTGTAAAGAGATTAAGTCTTTCGAGGACGCCTTCGCAGGTTTGTGTTTTTGCGATAGAACTTTCATCTCTTCTTCGATGATGATAAAATCTGTGGCCATATGAAGTTCGTCCTAAATAGTGCGTGGTTTCTCCAGAGCTATCCACTTTCTGAACTTTGACTTGTACCAGAGAGTCTTCCTAAGTGCATCTACCGCCACTTTGTCTTTGATCCCGCTGACTCTCGACATTACTATCTTGAACCTGTTCATGAAATCTTGAAGAAATTCGTCTTCTCTTTGAGACAGGCTCCATAGGTCAACGTCGGAAGTTTATCTATCCATAAACATGGAGTATTGCTTGAGAAATTCCGAGAAGATTTGACGGAAACTTCCGATGGATTTTCGCTTTAGACGGGAGAACCATTCGAGGGTCGCTCCTTGGAGATGCTCGATGAATAGGTGGCAAAAGCCAGCGTCTTTTTTGCCTTCCTTGAGCTTGGATCTCGCCATTGCAATCTGGAAAGTGTGCAGATGAGCTTTCGGATCGAAAGTTCCATCATACATTGGGATTTTCACTTTCCCGGGATCGGAGACTCTGGTGTTGGTTATGCGAGTAGTGAATGGAGTTTTTCGAGGAGCCTGTCGATCTCAGGCGTGGCACTGGTCGCGTGATGGATCTATGACTTTATCGCTTTGACCTTTGCCGCTGTTTTTGCGATGTAGTCGTGGAGATCACAAATCTCGTTGAGATCGTCTGAGGACTTTTTTCGAGATGGTTGGCGCGTCCTGGGAATTGCTCTGGCCTGCTCCTCGGCTTGCTTCTCTTGCTCTACCCAGCAAATATTTTCCTCTTCTTCCGTCATGGGTTCGCTGAGCTGAGAATTCTTCCGTGTTGTGCGACCCTAACCCTTCTTGAGTGTACATCAGTGTCTTCATCTGTGGAATCGGATTGATCGCTGAAGTCTAGGTCAATTCGCTCGGCTTCGTTATCCTCCATTTCCTTTTCGGGATTTAGGGATCTTCCACGTTATTCTGAGGTGCGACAGGGGTGATTACATCGGGGCTTTGTCCCGATGGATTTTCTTGCACGTTCTGGAGTAAGTTACGCGGAGTGGTGAAGTCTAGTCTTCTTCCGCGAAGTCTGGTAGCTCCACGTGAAAGGATGGTTCTAGTCCTCGCGGTTAGGGTTTCAACCTATTTACAAAGAGAGCTAGTCAGTTTGTCTTGTTCGGCCGACTTCTTTTCGAGAGTGGAGAACACCTTTTTGATCTCCTCGAACGTCGCAGTGTTTGCGTCAGCGTTGACCGCAGTGTTGTTCGTAACTGAAGCGCTTTCAACGTTGTCGTTGTTGTTGGCGCTGTCGCGGTCACGAGCTGGTTGAGTGTTTTGATCGTTTGTAGTCATGTTCGATCTAGCGTTTTGCGGCTGCGAGTTAGATTGATCCGTACCCTGCGCGAATAGGCACCCTCCTTCTAGCGCCAAACTTTGGGAACCAAAATTCGCACTGTCGATATTCGTATTCGGAGGAAAGCCAGGAAATCCAAAATTTCCATGAGGTGCCAAATTTCTGCTAAACCAAACAACGATAGATCAAAAGTATGAAAAAGAAGCAGACGACGAAGTAAGAGTAAAAGAGAATCGAAAGAAAAATAGAGCTATAGATATCTTATTCGAATATGCGTTGAGCGTTAAAACATGTGATAAGTCGTGGTAGCAAGAGCTGTCCGCGAGTACCCTAGATCTAACAGCGTAAGACTTATAAACCTAACCGAGACGCAGCTCGCTAGCAAAAAACGAAAATAAAACCTAAAGCTCTAGGTATGAGTTGTGAAGAAATTTTGTGTCTCTTCTTCTTCTTCTCCTTAGCCCCCCTTTTATATGCCTTCGTAGGTTATATCTGTTTCCTTTTCCTCCCTATATTTGTGCATATCCTCCCACGGAAATATTCCATTTTTTAGGGAATATTCCATATCTCTACGAATTGTCCATATTTATCTTCAGATTTTGACTTTATCGTATTTTCCTTTTATCTTTCACGAAACTCAGGTAGATCGTTGACGCAATTGGGCCCGTTCTCGTTCTGAAATCGTAAGTGGACTTTTGTCGCGTTTTGGGTCTTCGTGGGCCGTTTAGCGACAAAGTGATTTTTATGATTTCTTTCGGAGAAGTCTTTCTTCGTACAACTACGTGGTGACGGTTTTACTAAATGATAAGACCAATCGTATGATTAAGACAACGTCGGTGTTCGAGTTAACCGTTATCGTTTCATATGATCTATACGAAGTTTTTACGAAAAGCATAAATCTTTACGATTATTGCCGCGAAACTTCAACGGAGATTCCAATCGAGATAAAACAAGAAACGCTTGAACCAAGATTCGAAGGAGAAGACAATAAGGAAATCATGGTCTAGGCGCCTATTGGGCGTCCAGACAGTGGTCTGGGCGCCAATTGGGCGTCCAGACGGTGGTCTGGGCGGCTAATGGGCGTCCAGACGGTGGTCTGGGCTCCATTGGGCGTCCTGATGGTGGTCTGGGCGCCCATTGGGCATCTAGGCGGTGGTCTGGGCGCCCATTGGGTATCCAGGCGGTGGTCTAGACTTGTCGTTGTTCGCATCGCTCGTATTTTTGAAGCGACGCGGTTATCTGTCATTTACGGTAACTTCTTGTCACTCTAGAACTCGTTTACTGAGATCTCTCGGAGGTCTTGGATATCGATTTCGTTATTCTCGCGTTTAGTTTCCCGCGAGTGACTGGACTTTGCGAAACGACCACTTATGGATTGCTATACGTGGAGCTTTGATATTTGTCGAGAGAGGATTGACTGGATGGCAAGAGCCTCAAAATTAATAATCCTTTCACGATTTTCATTTTCGAAGGAGAGGCGATGTTTTCGTTACTCTTTTAGGCATCGATTTTGTCGTAACCATTTTTTATCCCAACAGCGAACCGAAAGATATGAAGTGAAATGTGCCTTTGACCTCGAAATATCATTAAGACTAGCCCGGGCCGAAAATTGACATTCGGTCGGTCTGAGGCATCACGTCACTCTGTCACGCTATCTTCTGACCAGATTTCAGCTCAATCCAATGAAGGCAAACCTTCTGCAAGGTAATCTTTCCGATGTTGTGAATCTATCCAGATTGATAAGATGCAAAACTCAAGCGTTTGAACTTCTAAAATTTACTCCGCAGAAAGTACAAAAGTTACATCAATATTATTAAAAGAGAAGTATCCTTAAAAAATAACTTTTAGTTCATGTGTGATTTAATAATTTGTTGTTGCATTTAGATTATGATATTTGATATATTAGAATATTCTATTATTGTTATCCCAAAATATACAAATTGTCATATATGGTTAAGATGATATAATATTTAATTAAAACAAAATTATCATTATTTACCAAATATTTAAAAGATATTTTATTTTTAAATTTGAGATAAAAAATAAAATTTTTAAAATAATTATATTATAATATTAATATTTTCAAAATAAAATTTGTAAAAAGTACAAAAAATTTATTAAATGATAAAATTTAATATAACTTATAAATTTATAAGAATAATTTATATAAACTATAAAAATAAAAATTTAGTCATATGGTATTTTTTTAAAATAAACTATAACTTATAATTTCTCCTAAATAAATAAAAATTCAAATTTTCCTAAGAAAAAACTAAAAAAAATTTGTTAACTAGTAAAAAAAATACCAAGGGTTTTGTGTCACGGTTTCGTGTATCAGATATTATCTGAACCAAACCCTTATGGTACCCAAAAAGTTCGAAAATCCCACCACTAAGCCCGAACATGAAATTCAGAATAATCTAAAAAACTAAAAATTTTGAACATGAACCCAAACATAAAACTCAAAATAATTGAAAATCAAAAACCAAAAATTCGAAAAAAAACCCGAGAAAGCCTGAAAAGTTCGGAAAAGCCCGAAAAACCCTAATTATCCAAAAAATACCCAAACCCAAACCTAAACCCGAAAACCCTAAAATTCGCGAACTAAATTTAAAATAATTTTGCGTATACTCCGGGTTTCCTTAAGTTATTATACCCGATCCAAACCCGAATATACCCTAACGAAATTTAAATATACCTTAACCGAACCCGACTCGTATCATAAAATGAATATATAAAAATTTATAAAATACTCCTATGGTAGCATGCGTCAAACTCTAGCATAAAAGTTAAAAACATCATAACTCTTTAAAAGGAATTTAGAACATGAAAATAATATTTTTATTAAAGGAATTTAGAACATGAAAATAGTATTTTATGTGGAAAACAAAACAAATAAGTAACTAAGGGAATGGAAACACACAAATAGCAAATTTTGAACATGAAAATAATATTTTTTTTAAAAGGAATTTATTTGCATCCATAGCCTAACATTATCATTAACCGAACTCTTTGTTTTTTTTTATTGAAAAAAAGAGAGCCCCGTTAAATTTAAATTCATTATATTACTATGAGATATGAAATCATGGGTTACACAATAAAAGCACAATTTGGGAAGATGGCGAGTTAGCAATCAACTTTCCACTACTTGAAGCTTGATGAGCCGAAGTTCATGTTGCTCTAAACACCAAAAATATTCACTCCTGTAAACATTGACAAGCTTGTAATCTCTATATTTTTTCTAAAGAAATATCTATTTAAGATACGATTAATAATTCAAAACTAATAGTCCGTCCGTCTCATAGTAATTATTGTTTAAGATTTTATAGTTATTTCATTATAAGTGTCGTTTTACGTTTTCAATGCATATATTTAAAAGAATTGTTTTATCCATACTTTCTTAGTTTATTAATTTTAGAAGATGTAAACAAAAAATTAACTATTTTTAATAAGTGTGGAAAAACATAAAAATATATTTACATCGTTTTTGGGTTTTTTGCATGGTGATACTAACATGTAGTAGAGATAAAAGTGGATGATGAGTTGGCCCGAGTTATTTTTTTTTATTTTTTGTGGATTTTAAATGTGAAATAAAATATTTTCTTTGGTTTTCATACAATTTCGACATTATTTAATATTTTGATATAATAAATGATGAGTGTCGATATTACAATTGTTTGTTTTTAACGACATTGGAAAAAAAATTGACTATACTTGTGCCACACATGGGCAAATCTATAATATTATTAAATGAGAAGTGAAAAGCTGATGTGGCGATTATACATAGAGAGTTGGTGACGTGGCATCACCAGAATTTTTCTCAATTTTAAAAAAAATGCTCGAAAATATTTTAAGTGATTGCATGTCTTCATCTCGGTCATTCCTTCTTTTATTTTCTTGTGTAGCGTTGTAGGATCCATCCGTTGTCTTCCCCCAACCGATTTTGGACGATTTTTTACCCTGCGTAAAATTATGTATTTATCTCTTCGGAAAATATTTAAATTTTCGGCCAATAAAAAACCGTCAGCGTTCTGTGCATCTCTAAACGCGATATTTGCGGTTTTATCTTCTCTTTTGTGTTTATCTTTTAAATTTATTATTTTTTCCGTATATTAAATGTTAAACCCTAGATCCTTAAACTACTCATATAAATAGCTGGTGCCTCCTCTCTCTTTTTTCATCCTTCAATTACGTATGTTCATCGGATCTATTATTTTGTTTTTTATCCATTAATTTCATTTTTTCCTTTTAAAACTTTAGAAAAAGTGTTTTTACATTGTGGAATTTGATGTGGTCAAGAAGAAGAAGGTGCATCAAATATTATTAACAACATAAGAAATAATAACGATCAAAACAACAACAACAATGGAGATTTCAAAGGTATTTATTATTGAAAACAATATTTTACGTACATTACAAGGAATAACTAAAAGCAGTTTGATGATGTTTACAAACTTTATAAAATTATGATGATTATAACTTCAAATGATTATAACTTCAAACAATTGAGTGACTTTAGTGGAACACCGAATTAGGAGCAATACACCTAATTGAGTGAATTTGTCCTTTCGTGGAACACCGAATTCACGTTCAAATTATCTTTGATGTGTTTCAAGGAAGGATAAACACATCAAGGATAACAGATCGTTGAACACCGAATTCACGTTCAAATTTGTCCTTTCGTGGAACACCGAATTCACGTTCAAACTTTTGAGGCTTACTTCCTTGCGGTTCAAACAATTGAGTGAATTTGTCCTTTCGCGGAACACCGAATTAGGTGCTATGTGTATTGCGGTTTGATTATCACAATGCATTGTGATTGGTGATAATGAATCAATTCCCAAATCCTTAAGGAGATTCTTGATCCATACCAATTCGTTGGTAAGCTTCCTTATAGCTCTATACTCAGCTTCAACACTAGAGCATGATACAACCTTTTGCTTCATGCTTTTCCAAGTGACCAAATTTCTTCCAATGAAGTGCAATAGCCGGTGTTAGACTTTCTATCATTTCTATCTTCGGCCCAATCCACATCATAATATCCTACTATCTCGGTGTTCTTGTTGCAACCCATCCAAACTCCTTGCTCCGAAGATCTACTCAAGTAGCTAAGGATTCTTTCCACCATATTCCCAATACATCGTTGGCGATTGCATAAATTGGCTTACTTGATTCATGGCAAAAAATATGTCCAGTCTTGTAATGGTGAGGTAGATAAGCTTTCCAACCATTCTTCTATACAATCTTGCATCTTCAAATGGCTCATTATCAATCTCCCCCTCACGTAGGATTTTGTATCCATCTTCAGGAGGAGTCTTTGCTATTCTTCCTTCAAGTTTACCTATCTCACTCAACATATCAAGTGTGTACTTCCTTTGAGATAGAAATAGCCCATCTTGTGATCGACATATTTCTATTCCTAGGAAGTACTTTAGCTCACCCAAATCCTTAATATCAAAGATAGATTTAAGATATACCTTTGTAGATTGCACATCTTCTTTGTCACTTCCCGTGATGATAATGTCATCCACATAAACAAGTACTACTACTATCCCATTCGGACTAGGGAGAGTAAATAGCGTTTGGTCTGCCTCAGATCTTCTAAAGTCTCTTCCATTAAGTATAGTACTTAGTTTATGTTACCAAGCCCTTGGAGATTGCTTTAGTCCATAGATAGCCTTCTTGAGTCTTAATATATTTTCGGGCTTGACAAGATTTTCTAAACGCGGTGGAGGATGCATATATACTTCATCTTCTAATTCTCCTTGTAGAAATGCATTCTTGACGTCCATTTGCCAAAGATCTCATTCAAGATTCACGACTAGAGATAGGATGATCCGAATTGTATGAAGCTTTGCTACGGTACAAATGTGTCTATGTAATCTTTTCCATATGCTTGAATGAATCCTCTTGCTACTAACCTTGCTTTGTGCCTCTAAATTTTTCCATCACTCTTGTATTTGATGGTTAAGACCAATTTACTTGATACGGCTTTCTTTTCCTTTGGAAGTTCATATTCAAACAAAGTTCCATTTGCATCCATAGCCTTATGTTCATCTCCAACCGTATCTCTCCAAACCTTGTGCTCATTTGCTTCTTCATATGTCCTAGGTATGTATTGTTCATCCAAGTTAGCCATGAAGACCATATGTTCTTGAGGGTACATGGCTAGCGAGCATGTAACTTGGACAGGGTGAGATACGGGTTGATTATTGTAGTATACCCTTGTGTTTGCCAATTAGAAGGATCCCTTCTTATCCTTGTACTTCTCCTTAATGGTTGTATTTCCTCAATGTCTTGAGCCATGGGTTCAGATTCTCCTTGTATTTCTTCTTCATGTTCTTGAATTACATCCTCAAAATCATGTTGAACCTCTCCTTGTTCATGTCTCTCGGTTCCTTCTCCTTCTTGATTTTCCCTTTGATCATGACTTGATGATGCATTGGAATCATCATGATTTCCCCCTTCATGATAAAGGGGAATATCCTATTTGGATTGTTCTCCATGAGTCTCGGCTCTTTTGGGAACTTCAAGACTTGTGATGCCTCGACTTTGGAGTATTCTTCTTGATGTTGTAATCTAACATGCCATAATGAATTATTTTCCGAAACAGAAACTGATTTTAAAGCATAAGGAGAATCAAGTAATGGCTTGGTGTCTTGAAGTAAATACAAGTCATCCTTTGTGGTTCCTTTTCCAAACATCTTATTTGTCTTAATATCCTGAACATAAACATCATTAGGACTGAAAATAATATTGCAATTTAGATCATTAATAGTCTTCTTGACTGAAATTAAGTTTGAGGTAAAATTAGGCAGGTAAAGAGCTTTTGATTCTTTATCAAATAACCTAAAAATTCCTTCTCCTTTAAAAGGTACACCATGACCATTTGCAACTATAACATTTCCTAATGATAACTTTAAATCCTTAAGCAAGTTCTTATCACTAATCATATGATGAGATGCTCCGGAATCTACTATCAATGGCTTAGTGATATTAGATGCAAGGAAGGATTTACCGAATACATTACCGGAGTTTTCTTTGGGAGCATGAATGAGGGCATCAAGGTTGGATTTTTTCACCATTTCGGATTGTGCACTCAGCATAGAGGCGGCCAGGGCTTTAAAATCATCTTCCTTGCCGTGGGAAGATGAGCTTGTCGACTCCTCATTGGCCTTTGTTGCCGTGTAAGCTCTCCTTGTTTTGAACCCGGGTTTCTTTGGTCTTAGATGTGGATGTAGGAAGCAACAACTCTCCTTTGTATGCCCATTCTTCTTACAATGGTTACATTCTTTCTCCTCATCATTCTTGTAGTATCCTTTGTTGGCCATAACAATCTCGCCTTTTCCCCCAAAGAGGCTGAGAGATCCTTGCTCTTTTTGGACTTGTGCGCATACTTCATCAAAGGATGGGAGCTTGTCGGACCTTAAGATATGTTTGATGAGGTCATTGTAGATAGGACTCAATGTCAAGAGTAGTCCAAACACCTTGTCTTGTTCACTTCTTTCATTGAGGATCATAGGATCTGTAGTGCTTTGCCTTAGCATCTCCAATTTCGCGCAAAGAGATCTAAATATTCCAAAAATGTTGTTTAAACTCCATGTTTTCTTGGCTTAGCTCATTGATGGCCCTTTGACTTCAAATACTCGTCCTAGGTTGGATATATTTCCATAGACTTTCTTGAGTGTATCTCAAAGCTCCTTGATGGTTTCACAATAAGAATAAGCCTCTAAAATAGATGCCTCAAGAGAACTTTAGAGAATGTATAGCACACTTTGATTTTCTTGGAACCATTTTCCTTCATCAACAAGGATTTTTCCTTGCTTTCTACATCTTGGCTCTTGGTCTTGGGAGCTTCTTCTTCTTCTACATGCTTCCACAAGCCTCGGCTACACAAGGCTGATTTTGCTAGCCTTGACCATAGGATATAGTTTTCTCCTTTGAAAGTGATTGGAATTACTAAAATCTTTGAGTTTTCCATGATTTTTTTGTGAGAATAGAGAGAAAATGTGAGCAGAATTTTGGAACAAAATTTAGTATGAGAAAGAGACTAGAATTTGCGAAAATTAGGAGCAGAATAAAGAGAATTTGAGCCAAAGCTCTGATGCCATGTAAGAATTATAGAAGATTAAGAGGAATTTAGTATGTTAGAATGAAGAACATGTTTGAATTGTCGAGAGAAAGAGAGAGAGAGAGATTTTGTAAGAGAGAGAGAGCGAGATACACGGTTTTAATATATTTCCTTGATGATTATTACAAATACAAGCTATGGTCATTTTATAGAAGACCATTACAATTAAACTCACAAGAAAACAAATGGTAAAAGACAAGAACAAGTACTATGTAATTAATGCAAAATGAGCCTTGTTTGTCTTTATGTTCCAACGACTTATGACATAGAAAAGGCACTTTATTGCTTCCTTTTGCTAAGGTCATGTGATGTTTCCAAATTTGGTATTAGAAGCATGTCACCAACGACTCCTTCCTTTTGCCCCTTATAGCTTGTACTTTGTCTTTTGATGTTATTGTATTTTACATGAAATAGCTTAGAATTTACTAGAGATTTCATTGCATTTTAGAGTCTTTTAGGATGTTTTAAACCGATTTTCGAGTCTAGATTAGGAAAGTTCATATAGGAGTCTTAGATGTTGCATTTGTACATCTTCTTCTCTCTTTCGATCCCATTTCAGGTTGCCTTGACAAAAGCGAATGAACCCGGAGACTAGAAAGCAAAAACGGAAGTGTTAAAGCACCAAGGGAGCTGACTGGCGGTTGAACTAGCTCTGTCTGGCGATTCACACTGGCCTCCTAGACCGCCAGCCTCATCACAAAACATCCTGGCGGTTGAAGCATCACTGCCTGGCGGTCTGCACCATGATCTGGACCGCCAGCCTTTCTCCAGGACACACTCGGCGGTTGAGCATCCTCTGGCTGGCGGTCTGCACTAGCTCTCTAGACCGCTAGCACCTTCCAGACCACGCCTGGCTGTTGATCACTCTCTGGCTGGCGGTCTGCACCACCCTCCTGGACCGCCAGCCAACCTGCATTTGAAGAAGAACCCATCTTTTCGACCCGATTTGTCCCGGGTCGACCCAAATCTCTTTCTCTTTAGTATAAATACTAATCTTTACAACTTGAAGAACCCTAAGCTTTCTCTTATTTTTTGTTTTTTGGATCAAACATTGATCTTGTTGAATCCTCTTTCTTTCAATATAAAGACTTTATCTTTTCTATCTCATTTCTCTTTCTCATGATGATTGTGATTTTAGATCATGTTTATACATGTTCTAGAGTTATGATTAGTGAGTAGATCATTAGTGGTTTATAGGCTAGGTGGATTAGAGTAGATTTAGGCATAGATTTAGATTGCTAAAGGTTGAGTTTTGTTAGATTCACAAGAATAAGGAGTGTTTAATGCTAAATTTGATTTGATCACTCAATTTCTAGAACTCAAGGCTTTCACACCCGAAAGGTGTTTGTTGAAATGCCTAAGAGAACCTTAGGATTGCTAAACATACTTGGCCTATGGGAGAAGATGATCAAGGTGTTTAGTGGGCGTTTTGGATTGTTTATAATGATTGATAGACTCTAGATCACTATCGAGAGATTGAATTGATTTAGATTTTGTCAAATGAATTAGGATCACGAGAGTGAACTAGTTGAACTTATGCCTTGCCCTTGGATGGTGCTTTTATTGTCAATCTTTGCGTCTTAATCATGCTTAAGCTACCTAATCAATCGCTTGTGCCCATGAATCATGTTTCTTCATTTCTACCTTAAATCTCATTTAGTGTTTTTAGTTTCTAGATTTTGTTTTCAAAACTAGTTTTAATTGTTTTATCCTTTGAATTGCTCAAACCATTCTCTATTTTAGACTTAGATTGATGAGTTTATCTTTAGAGCTAAGTGCGTAAATTAGTGCTCCTTGTGGATTCGATACCATTAATACAACAACTAGCCTTGCACTTGAGGCATAGAGTTGAGTTTGGGAGTAAACTCGATTGAGAAACAAATTCTCACATCAAGTTTTTGGCGCCGTTGCCGGGGAGCAACTTTATTTGCCATTGAGCTATAGATAATTCGTTTAGAATAAGTCACTTAAGCTAATACTCACTTAATTACTATATCTTTGATTGTTTTGTTTTGTTTTGAAGGAGAATGGAAAATCTTCATCAAATAGAGAACGAAAGGGACAATGTTGGAGGCAACCACGACCAAGCTCAAAGAGTTGGGGTTCATAACCAAGATCATTTTAGAGCACCAAGGATAGGCGCTTACGATGAGCCCAACATGAGAAGAGCTAAGACCGGTATCCAACCTCCCACGTCATTGCCCGATCATTTTGAGATTAAGCACGGCCTCATTAACATGGTCCAAGGCTACAAGTTCAATGGACAACTGGAAGAGAACCCTCTCGACCATCTCGAAAAGTTCGAGATACTTTGTAGGACCATACGGTTGAATGGGATTAGTGAAGAAACCATGAAGATGATACTTTTCCCATTCTCACTTGGCGATGTAGCTGCTCAATGGGAAAGGAATGTTCGTTCGGAGGTGGTCTCTACATGGGCCCAAGTCGAAAAAGAATTTATGGTCAAGTTCTTCCCAAAGCAAAGAACGGCAAGGATTCGAAATGACATAACTAGCTTCAAGCAAGGTTACAATGAATCATTTTATGAAGCTTGGGAACGATTGAAATTGTATATTAGGACTTGCCCTCATCATGGAGTTACCAAATAAGCTTTATTTAGATATTTTTCATCGCGGTTGCTTGGAAAAGTATCTGAATTCCCTTGACATGGCAAGTAAAGGAAGCTTTGCCAATTTGGATATTGAAGAGGGAGAAAAACTCATCGAGAATATGGCCCAAAGCGACCAAAGCTATGGGAGAGATCGAGATGGAGAGTCACGGGATGACCAAAGATTCAAGGAACTCAATGCAAAAATTGATAGACTCACGAGGATGAATCAAAGATCCGTTAGTCTTGTGGATCAAGTAAGAAGTGGTATGGAATTTGCGATTGAAGATGACCAAGGAGATCAAGAGAAAGTGTGTTACACACAAGGAGGATACTACCCAAGGTTCTTCAACCCATCTTTTCGATATTGGAACAAAAACCCTTCCAACCAGAATCAAGAAGTGACAAACCCTTTGGATCATCACTACCCGACTCAAAAGGGAAGGCAACAAGTTCATCCTCAAAGAAATTTCCATCCAAAAGAATATTCCACGCCCTCCCCAAACTCAATAAGCTCACCCACACCACCCTCCAAGGAAGATGAAAACACCTTAATGTTGAAGCGCATTTTAGAAGGTCAAAGTAAAGCTGCAATGGATTTGACTAAGGTAATGGGTGATGTTAATCAAAAGATTGATGGTGTGTGGAATGATATGAATACAAAGGTTGAGACTTTAGCGGCTCAAGTCAAGACTCTAGACAACCAAATGGCTAATGTAGCTTCTTCCTCACAAAGATATGGCAAAGAAATCTTCGTGGAGAAGACCAATAACGATCCAAAAGAATATTGCAATGTCGTTACATTGAGAAGCGGAAGAGAATTACCTCCAAGAGAAGCCACTATAGAGAAGGTTGTGAGATATGAAAAGGTTCAAGAACCGAAGGAACAAGAGGAATTAGATGAGCCAAAGGAACAAGAACCAATAGCCATCGAACAATAAATCATGGAAAAGAATAAAAGTTTGGAAGCACAAAAGATGAAAATCACTTTTGCTCCATTTCCTTTGGAACAACTCCCTTTTCCGGGAAGGTTCAAGAAACAACTTCTAGAAAAAGAACGAGAGAAGTTCAAGCACATCCTCGGAGGAGCTCAAGTCACCCTACCGGTTTTAGATTTGCTAATGCATTGCCCTCTTATCGCAAAGTTTATCAAGGATGTTATTATGGCAAAGAGAGTTGCTTATGAAGAATCGAAAGTGGTGGAAACTCACGAGTGTAGTGCTATCATTCAAAACTACTCTCCCAAAAAGATGGATGATCCCGGTAGTTTTATCTACCTTGTTCTTTGGGTCTAATTCGTTTTGGAAGATGTTTGGTTGATTTAGGAGCTAGCGTTAGCTTAATGACGTTTTCGGTTTTTCAAAGACTTGGCCTCACGAATTTCAAGAAAACCAAGATCGCGTTGATCCTCGCGGATAGATCCGTTAGGTACCCTATTGGAATGCTCGAAGATGTGCGTTTGGTGGTTGGAAATTATGAGGTTCCCACAGATTTTATAGTGCTTGAAATGGAAGAGCAACCATCCGATCCTATTATCCTAGGAAGACCTTTCCTCTCCACTGTAGGTGCTATCATTAATGTCAAGAAAGGCTTGATCGATTTTCATTTGGGTGATATGACACTTAGCTTCAACATAACAAAGGCTATGAAGAAGCCAACCATTGATGATCAAGTGTTCTATTATGACATTCTCGATCAATGACGGATGAATACTTGGAAGAGTTGAATTCTCAAGATATTTTGCAATTGGCTCTAACAATGCCAAAGGAAGAAAGGATAATCAACAACGAGGATATGAATGGGTATGAGAAGATCCTAGATTTCCACAAACCCTTAATGAAGAGTACTTGCACTTTGGAAGTGATTGAAGATGAGAAGCTTGAACAACCAAAGGAAATCATCAAGGTAAAGCTAAATGGAGAAGATCATTGGACCGAACTCAAGGCACCAAAAGTGGAGCTAAAATCTCCACCAACAGGGCTAAGGTACGCATTTCTAGGTCCTAACTCTACTTACCCGGTCATAATCAGGGATAAGTTTCATGATGATGAAGTTGCATTGCTTTTAGGGGAATTGAGGAAATTTAGGAAAGCCATAGGTTACTCACTTGATGATATAAAAGGCATATCTCCTTCTCTTTGCATGCATAGAATTTATCTAGAGGATGAAACTAAATCATCAATTGAACATCAAAGAAGGTTGAATCCTAATTTGAAAGAAGTTGTGAAAAAGGAGATCTTGAAACTACTAGATTCGGGGATTATCTACCCTATCTCGGATAGTACTTGGATACCCCTGGTTCATGTGGTTCCAAAGAAAGGAGGAGTGACCGTCATTAAGAATGATAACAATCAGTTGATTCCAACTAGGATAATTACGGGTCATAGAATGTGCATAGATTATAGAAAGTTAAATGCATCAACTCGAAAAGATCATTTTCCCTTGCCATTCATTGACCAAATGCTTGAAAGGTTGGCTAATCATTCTTATTATTGCTTTCTTGATGGATATTCGAGGTAGATCAAGCAAATATCGACGTCATACTTAAGCTTGAGCCGCCAAACACGGTTAAAGGAATTAGGAATTTCCTTAGACATGCAGGGTTCTATCGAAGATTCATCAAAGACTTCTCGAAGATTGCAAGACCATTGACAAGGTTACTACGCAAGGTTGCTACTTTTGATTTTAATGATGAATGTCTTGAAGCTTTCAAGAAGATAAAAGCTGCTTTGGTGAGTGCACCAATAGTCCAACCTCCAAATTGGGAGCATTCTTTCAAAATTATGTGTGATGCTAGTGACTATGCCGTAGGAGCGGTATTAGGACAAAGGATTGACAAAAAGCTTCATGTCATTCACTATGCAAGTAGGACTTTGGATGATACTCAAGTAAAATACGCGACCACGGAGAAAGAGCTTTTGGCTATTGTATTCGCTTTTGAGAAGTTTCGTTCTTACTTGGTCGGTTCCAAGATCATAGTCTACACGGACCATGCCGCTTTGAGGTATCTAATGGTCAAGAAGAATGCAAAATCGCGGTTACTTAGGTGGATTCTTCTTCTCCAAGAATTTGATCTTGAGATCAAGGAAAAAAAGAAAATAGAAAACGGTGTAGCGGATCATTTGTCAAGATTGAGAGTTCATGAGGAATTACCCATAGATGATTCATTACCTGAAGAGCAAGTCAATGCCATCAACTCTTTTGTTGAAGAAAACTTCGCTTATAACTCCATGAATAAAGTGAAGGCATTTGAGGAGAATTTTTCATGGTATGTTGATTTTGTGAATTATCTCACATGTGGAGTTGAGCCACCAAGCTTGAAAAGCTACGAGAAAAAAAATTCTACAAGGACATCCGACACTACTATTGGGATGACCCATACCTCTATAGAATAGGCAAGGATGGCCTTTTTCGACGGTGCATCACGGAGAAGGAAGCTCAAGATATTTTGTTTCATTGCCATGGGTCAAACTACGGAGGTCACTTCGCTATATTCAAAACGGCTCAAAAAATTCTACAAACCGAGTTTTGGTGGCCTTCAATGTTCAAAGACACGCAAAGTTTTATATCCAAATGCGACCCTTGTCAAAGAAAAGGAAACATTAGCAAACGCAATGAGATGCCTCAAAACCCGATCTTCGAAGTTGAGTTGTTTGACGTTTGGGGAATAGACTTCATGAGACCATTCCCATCTTCATACGGTAACCAATATATTTTGGTCGTAGTCGAGTATGTCTTCAAGTGGGTAGAAGCGATAGCTGCTCCAACAAACGATGCTAAGGTAGTGGTCAAGCTCTTCAAACAATTATCTTTCCTAGATTTGGTGTACCGAGAGTGGTCATAAACGATGGAGGAACTCATTTCATCAACAAGGTGTTTGAGAGTTTACTAAAAAAGAATGGGGTTAAGCACAAGGTCGCCACTCCATATCATCCTCAAACTTCGGGCCAAGTGGAAGTTTCAAACCATCAAATCAAAACTATATTGGAGAAGACGATTAGGAAAACGAGAAAGGATTGGTCCACAAGGTTAGACGATGCTTTATGGGCTTACCGTACCGCCTTCAAAACACCAATTGGGAGAACTCCTTTCATCCTTCTCTATGGTAAAGCTTGCCATCTCCCGGTCGAGTTAGAGTACAAGGCGTTATGGGCTACTAAGATGCTTAATTTCGACATCAAGGAAGCTTCCGAGAAATGATTGGTTCAACTTGAGAAGCTTGATGAGTTAAGATCGAATGCTTATGAGAGTTCAAAAATATACAAAGAAAGAACAAAAGCTTTTCACGACAAGAAGCTCATCATGAGAAATTTCGAGGAAGGCGACCAAGTCTTATTATTTAATTCTCGTTTGAAGTTATCTCCAGGGAAACTCAAGTCTAGATGGTCCGGTCCCTTCAAGATCAAAGAGGTAAGGCCATATGGGGCCATCGTTCTCATAAACAAGAATGGCGAGGATTTCACAGTTAATGGCCAACGGTGTAAGTCGTATCTAGTTGAAACACCAATTGAGGAAGACAACATGGTCCCCCTTTCGGATCTCGGTGATGCCTAAGCTTTGGCACCGTCAAGTTTAGTGACGTTAAACAAGCGCACTTGGGAGGCAATCCCATGGTATCCTTGTACATATTAGCTTTGATTTTACCTTAAAATAATGAGTATAGGTTAATCTTTCATTTGTTTCAGCAAGTAGGCGAAACGGAACCCGAAAGATAGATTCACGAAGAAGCTGGCGGTTTAAAGGCCTCTGTCTGGCGGTCCACATCATGCAATCTAGACCGCCAACGTCTTCAGTGAGAACCTGGCGGTTGAGAAGGCTCTATCTGGCGGTCCACACCAGCACCTGAACCGCCAGACCACTCAAAGTCCCACCTGGCGGTTGACGCCTCTATGGCTGACGGTCTGCACTGTGCTCTCTGGACCGCCAGCCCCTCTGGAAGCATTCCTAGCGGTTAGATTCCCTCTACCTGGCGGTCTGCACCTGCTCTCTAAACCGCCAATCGTGTATATAAGTGGAGGGTTTTGTGTAGTTTTCAATTTTTGTGGGGTTGCAATTTTTCAAAGTTTTAAAACATAAAAAATTTATAAAATAACCCCACAAACACAAAACTCTCTCTCACTCTCATCTTCATCGTTCTTCTTCCTCTCTTCTCTAAAAAAAATTTCAAACTCAAAAACTCAATATTCTCCCTCAATATTTCCAAAATCTTTTGCAAATCATTGCATTTTTGCATACCCAAGCATAATCTCTACTCCTTTGCATCATTATCTAGCTTTGCAATCTCCAAATCAAGGTAATCACTCTCATCTCTCTCTTTGAACAAAACTTTTAAATTTCAATTCTAAGATGATTTGGTAGTTCTTTGTGCTAGATAATGCTTAGCTAAGATTGGGTTAGCATTTGTATCACTAAGACAACGCCCATTATAGCTTGAATTGATTTATTGTAGAAATCAAAAGTTTAGGGTTCTTGAGATTTTTGGAGAAATTTGAAAGTAATAGAAATTTGGGGATTTTGCTACCATTGCGTTTATATAGTTAAGAGAATCATTTTTGCAAGAGACTACTAAAGAATTTAGCAATTGGATCATGTCTTAGAAATTTCAAGAAGCTAAAATGTGGAAAATTGTCTAAGTCTTTTGTGTATGATCTTCATGTGCTAAATCTCTATTGCTATAGCGTTTTTGAGTTGTCAATAAGCTAGAAAGTGAATGTTCTTGCATCATTATCCTTGGTTGTGATGTTTTTAGAATTTGTGAATAAGCATGAAAAGGGTAAAAGTTGTTAAGTTTGGTGAGTTCAACAATATGAATGGTTGTTGTGAATTTTTCACAACGATTGGAGAGTTGTTCCGAAAATACTAACTTGGACAATTTCAAGCCGTGTATGAACAATGACTAAGACAAGATCGAACAAACCAAGCGGAGCAATGAACCCAAAGAAAGCAATGGAAGCTTCAAGCTCCCACGCTCAACCAAGGAAAACAAAACAAAAGGAAATATCGTACCAACCCGAGCCGGAAAGTGACCAAGAGTCGAGTGAGGATCTCCCTCCTTTGGAAAGGAAGGGAAAAGCCAACAAGAAGCTCGCCACAAGGCACGCATCAACGGAAGCGGAACGACCTCGAAAGTCGAAGGAAACATCCGCGAAACAATACTACAACACGTTGATGAAAAAGAAGTGGGTGCCAACAAGGTGGACATGTACCGTGGCTTTGGTCAACCTCGGCATATACAATGATGTTAAAACACTATGACAACACATGGGCTTGGGCGATATCTTTTTCCGCGGAGGGTCGGGCGACAAATCACTAACTTGTGAGTTCCTCTCAACTTTGGAGTACAACATCGAAAGTGGAAACTTCCGATGCAAGATTGGGAATGAAGACATTGAGTGGAACACCGCGGGTTTGAACACTTTGTTCGGTTTTGAGACGGGAAAGAATCCAATCATTCCCAAAATCAATGAAGAGGCTCGAAGTATGTGGAAGAGTATTGGATTCGGTGAGTACAAAGCGGGGATCAAGGCATCCAAGATTTGCCACCCGACACTTCGGTATGTCCACAAGTGCCTCGTCAACACCATCTTTGCGAGAAGGGATGCCGGAAAAATCAATGCAAGTGACTTGTACTTGCTATTGAGAGGAGCTACA